>OOFC01038987.1:0-19496 GCA_900323345.1 Pseudochromis fuscus
CCCCGCCACTGTAATCAAATGATTTCCCCAGTGTGGGAGCAACAAAAAACGATCTTATCTTGTCTTATCTTATCTTATCTTTTGACTATGTTTAGCGTAGTATTAACATGACACATTACACCAGTTGCCTCACTTATATGTTCATTAAACAGTATTTTGTACTTTTACATCACTTTTCCATAAAGCTCTGCTCTTGTACACATTCCAAGGCATAAAGCTAATGTTTATTAGTGGCATCACTTCAATTCGCAGTACACTGTTTTTGAATTATTTATCATTTATCAAATGCCATTTATCAACAAAAAATTGTAAGTAATATTTCTGTAGAAACCCGTCTTAGTCTTAGAAAACGTTATTAACCCCCAATGGGGGCAATTTATTGTGCAGCCAGCAAAAGGAGAAACAGCACACCACAGAAATACAGTGTAACAGGCCGCAGGCAAAGACACCGTACACATACACACAATAATAAATAGTAAATAAATAAAATGCACCGGTGTCTCGAGGACCAATCATCGCAGCATATTATTGTTTTAAAGGCCGATGGTTGTGGATATAAATTATATTTTGTACCGGTTTGTTCTGACCTTTGCTGTTAAAAATCTTTTCTCAATATATTCCTTGGAAATTGAAAATATTATTCATATTATTATTGTACATTCCATTTGAGTCAATTGGTGTCAAACACGTTGACATACATTGTTGTTTTTAGGTTTGTTTTCATTTGAGGTAGCTGGATTTCCTGAAAAAACTGGAGCTTTTATTTTGAAAGAGGGAAGCGGAGGTACAGCATGGCCTAGAACATGCCACCTTCACGTTAGCAAGCTAATGCTAACTTAGCTAACAGTAAACGCAGGGCTGGTGCTAGAGGTTGACTGGCTGTTATGTGTCACCAAAAACAGTTATCAAAGCATCTGATCATATTTGAACGTAGTTACTTTGTATTACAATTAATTGTAAAGTTAAAACAAACTGCTGGACCAATAAATAAACACGCTAACAGCATGATGCTAATATAACGTAAGCTGGTGTGTTTATTTGGCCTGGGGGCGTCTAATGGAAAAGTACCAATGACAGAAAAACTTGAAACAAAGACGCTGAAGCCAGATGATTTCCATATGATTATTCAACTCCCATTGTCTCCCGTTAACATCTCATGTTGACACTACGCAAATACAGTTATTTACTATGCCTTTGAGTGTGTGCAGTGCAGGTATATATGTATGTGTACTTAAGCAAATTTTAAGGTATTTGTATTTTTACCTGTGTATTTACATTCAATATTACTTTGCCAATCGTGATTTCACATTTAATTAGTCGATATTATTAACATTTTATGAAGATTATGCTTCCTGATATTTTAAAAAAAACTACAGCTCATGCATAATACAACCCTGACAAGTGCTATTCTGCAAAACTAGAACTTTTAACTCTATTATACTAAATTTCCTTGGTAAAACTTCTCTTCTTGTAATGGTTCATTTGTAATTTTATGGTACTACTTGAGTTTCAAACCTTTTCCTCTGGATGCGTGCCTCATAAACACCATTTAAACTGTGAAACATTTATCAATTTAAAAGCTTTAATTTTATGTTGCAAACTGACTGTAAACATCCGGAAGAGTTGAATGATTTGCAATGATTTGTAATGATTATCAAAGTTTTGCTTCGAAGTATAATTTTTGATTAAGATGTACTTTTGGATTTAATTAATCGCATGGCCTGTCAAATGCTTTGAAAAGTAGTGTTTAGTGTAGGCTATATTTACAGCTTAATTTATATAGGCCTATCTAAGCTGATCGATTTGTTTGTCTTGGTTAATTTAAATTCTAGCGCTCTGTATGCAACACCAATTCAAACATCATAAAAATAAATAAATAAAAACACATTTTTAAAAAAACCCCTAAGTTTGTGACCAATGTTTGTTTTACTCATCTCAATTTGTCCACAAGGTGGCGACAAAGCAACATAATTCTTCTAGCAATAACACAAGCCTGTTCATACTATAGTTGTATGTTATGTTATTACTTATATGTTGATGAACATATAAGTAATCATTAATAGTGTAAGTAAAATATAACCTAGTAATATTTAAGCAAAGTTAAAAATATTCAATATGTAGAGATAAAGGAAGTCGAAGATATTAGCCGAATATTACTGATGATGAAAATGATTCTATGTTTTTTGCTTATTAATGACTGCCCTGATGGTGTAGTTGTGTAGTATTGTATAATGAAATGTAATATTTTAGATACAAACTTCAAGTTTCTGTATCAGTAGCCTAATCAGACCGTAAACAGCTTAACACCAGGAATTAATCTTGATGAATTTCTCTGGCCAGGTATGTTTACATACACACTATTACAACAAAGACATCACAAGGAATCGGACACCAGCTGTCATTTAATAGACTTATAGTTATGTTAATTAAAAAAAAAAAAAATAAAAAATTGAAGCTAATTTGTTCTTGTAGTCCACTACATTTTATAAAAGAATATTTCCTTTTCCTTTTTTTATTTTACATAATTTGCAATGGTAACTTACAGCTACCATACTTTAGAGAATATTTTACATGCCAAACAAAAAAACAAGCCTACAAACTAATTCACTTTTTATTTTTGAAATTCTGCTTATCCTAACAGGGACTTTTTATAAAAGTAAATAGTATTAAAGTGATGTAATACTAAGAAAAAGAAGGAAGAAAGAAAGAAAGAAAGAAAGAAAGAAAGAAACTGAGCAATAACAATAGGGCTCTTGCCCTGGGACTCAGGCCACAATAACAACACTCCCTGGGACTTTCTGTATGCAAATAAAATCTTGAAAGTTACTATAATCTTGCCTCGTCTTACTTTCATTGTGTAAAATACATTTTCAGTATAGTTTTTAAAGTTTGATTTTGAATGTTGGACGTTGGAGCAAATTTCTGTGGGACTGCATTACTTTGCACAGTGGGGGTTGCTGAGTTCATGTTAAAGGAGCAGTCCAACATTTTTGGTGACTTCTCATTCACTTTCTTGCAAAAAATTGCATGAGCTCTGAACTATTGTGTCATTACACTGCACATTTGCACCGAGAATGAAAGTGCAAGAAAACATCTACCCTGCCTCTGAGCAAAGGAAATGAATCTGCCCACCAGCACCAAATGTTATGAATGTTTAATGAATACACAAAGAGAAAAAACATGATAAGTTGTGGTTTCACAGAGGTTATTTTCGTTAATGATGAGCACATTTTGTGCTGTCATCTTCAGACTGAGCCCTGCCTACAGTGTTTGTGCTAAGCTAAGTAACAATTACACCCTAAACTCATATTCTGAACTTGAGGCCAAAAAAGACCCTTTTTTTAAGCAGGCACACCAACATAAATTAAGTTTATTTGTATGACACTTTTGCCATCTTTTCAGTACAGAACAGTATAAGTACAATGGAATTTGTACATGTTACTTTTCAAGTCATTTTTTTTACAAAAAGAGTCAAAATATAGAAATAAGACACAAAAACAAAACCCCTACAAATTAGACAAAAGATAAAAATACACACTTTTGCAAATATATAAAGATGTGACGGTATACAATCAGAAAATACATGAATATGAATGTAACTCTGGGATAAGAAAATAAATAAATATGAAAATAAATAATATTTATTCCTGGAATACTGGAATGTTGGTTCTTGCACACTTAATTTATTGCACTACAAGTATTTTGTTTCTTTAAAGCAGCTGTGTCAAACTCATTTTAGTTCAGGGGACACATTCAGCCCAACTTGAGCGCAAGTTGGCTGGACCAGTAAAATAATAACCTATAAATAATGACAACTCCTTTGTTTTTGTACAAATAAGGATAAGTATAAACATTTTTACATTTACTGAACAATCCTTTTACAAAACATTTTGTAAACATGAAATTTCTTAATAAAAATAAGTGGAATTTCAACAATATCATGCCTTAGTTTATCATTTAGACATCTGGACTACAATGTACAGATCACAGTGCATCTACAAAGGCACAAAACATTTAATCACAGGTATCTGGAACTGAAACATATAGAATTACACTAATTTTACATGGGAGCTATTGAGGGACAAATTTAAGTTATCCCCTTGCCTTGTAAATATGTAAAATGTCTACATTAAAAAATACATTAATGTTGTGGAAAATTGAGGTTAATGTCTTACATGTAATTTTCACACTTTGCAAATTCATCCAGCGGGCTAAATTGGACCCTCTGGCGGGCCGTATTTGGCCTGCGGGCCATATGTTTAACACCCCTGCTTTAAAGGAATAGTTCATCCAATGTCCTCACTGCTAAGCCAACTGACTAGTGAGAAGAGTTGCTGAATTATTTCTTGGAATCCAGCAAAACTGCTGATTAATTGGATTTTTTCTTGTGCTTTACAATGGAGTGATTATACTCGAGTGTGTCCTCTCTTCCTCCTCTACTGTGTGGTTTTTTTTTTCGAGCGCCTCCGCCACCCGCCCTCATTCACAAGTTTGTCCCTCGGTGCGATCCGTAGCTCCTCCACAAATTAAAGGAAAAAAAGAAAAAGCGACGGCCGAGAGCGACGCTCGCTGCTGATGTACCGCTGGCTCAAAAATGGAGAGCGACACCACTGTCCGGAGAATAAAACCATTCGGGACACAACATTATGTAGCTCAGGACAGCGACGGAGCCCGGGATAGCTGCGGGAACAACGGTTACAGCGGTGACCCGAAGAGGAAGCCCGAAGTGAGCCTGTACTTGCTGCGGGAAGGGCTCGCAGCTTCCCTGGTCTCTGTGTTTATTTTGGTGCTGTGGGGACTCGTTCATTTGTCGTTGCAGCAGCTTGTCATTGGAAAACCGACCGGCGAGTTCAACGCAGTCAGAGCCAGGTGAGTTATTTTGAAAATATGCTTTCTAGTCTCGAAGCAGCGCCGGTTAACCTTTCCTCTAGTTTGGCTACAGACCTGCCTTGGAAACCACTGCCGGGTGTCACCTCCACCTCCAAGGTAACCTGCAGGGTGGACAGGTGTTTCCACGGTGTGGCCCAGGAGAGGAGAGATACGTCAGCCTCCTGGGAGTGATCTGTTAGTGATGTAGCCTCCCACTAATTGTCATTAAAACGCCGCTGAGGTGCACGAACAACAACATAAAAACTTAAAAGAAGCTCAGAAGTGGATGTTTTTTAAGTGAAGTTTATTTGTGTGATGCATTTCATTCATAAAGTGTCTCCCATCATGCAATGAAGCTTTAAACAGAAAATGCAGCATGGAAAGTTGAAGTGCAAATTAAAAGCACATGAAGTACAATTATATATGATATATATGAAATAAGTAGAGAATCAGTCAGTTAAATCCCATTCTAGGCTCATTCAATGAAAAGCACAATTATGATAATCTGAACAATCATTGGTCCTTTAGTGAGTGGAAAAAGAAGACAAGTTAAACACTTGAGGTTTTATAGACTAAATCATAGATTAGCTACTTTTGTTGATGGCTGTAGTTGTTTGTAGCCTCAGTTTTCCTTTTAACATTGATATTTTATAGACATTAATCTGAATAAACCACAACAGAATAAGAGGGAGAGGGATTATTAACCCATAACAAGTGCAGCCTCCATGTCAATAGAAAACCCCATACATCCTGCCCATTAGAAGAAGCTGCAGCCTTTTCAGATTAAAGGGCCAGTCAGCTTCACTCTGCAGCAGCTTCTGTCAGTTTTTCAGTCCCTGAGAGAAGGAGGGATGCAGGGATTATGACTCTGAATCTGAGGTCAGCAGGGCTGTGGTTGAGCTCTTGAAAGTGCTGGGCAGCGGGATTTGCCATCATTTGGCTGGTTGCTGTATAAAATGAGTGAGGCGTACTGCGTTTGAACTGATTAGGGCTCTGAGCTTCTTTCATCACAATTGTGGCTTTCAGGAGTCCATGGTCTGCAAATCCACATTTGAATTATAAGCATAAAACAGTCCCTCGGAGGAATGCAGCAGTGCAGACATCTGTAATAGAGTTCGGTAAAACTACATGCAGCAGAAGACTTTAGCAACGGCCCCATATTTACTGTGCTTATTCCTTACTTGTAACAGCTGGACTACAACACATCACTTCACCCAGCGTGGTGACAGATTATTATTCTCTCACCACTCCTAAAGTTTGCTGGTGGCTGTATAAGCATCAGTTCCTGCTGCAGCACGTCTGCTGGTGTGAGCAGCAAAGGTAACGTTGGGTATTTTTTGTACAGCTTGAGCAAAACACCAGCAGCTGTTTTCTTTTATAGAAAAAATGTGTAAAAGCATCTGTTTTCTTTCCCTGGCCCACATGGGCATCTTAGCTTTATTTCCTGGTCTACGTCTCTTAGGGAAGCCTGTGAAGTGAGAGGGGAGATAAGGTCAGAGCCAAGTAGGAACTCAAACCTTACTTTTCTGAGCCTTTCTGTTGCAGGGTCATCTTCTCTGGAAGGAAGGATATGAATGTTCATCAACCCCAAGACCTGAACTCCATAACTTTTGAACTGATTATTTTCTGTAGTCATCAATTCATTGATTGATGTACAAAATAACAGAAAATAGTAACCAGTTTTCAGCACAGTTTCCAAGATATGTTCCATGTTGATGTGCTCTGATTGCTCTTTTTGTATCACAAAACACAAAGATATTTCATATGCTATCGGAAAAAAACAAGGAAAACGCACATTTTCTTACACTTAGGCGACTGACTGATGAAAAAATTCAGTTCACACATCCTGACTGATTCATCAACTCCTTGTTTCACCTCCTAATTGATGGGATAAAAGTAGAAGTTCCTCCATATGCTGTATGAAATGCTTTGGAGCTGCTAAAACTGTGTTGTAGCTTTTCTTCTATTTGAAACTAGAGTGTATCAGAAAAAGAGTTTGCACAAACAATTTGTATATAAATATTTTTCAACCTGATTGTTTCTCCTACGAACACAGACACACACATTTGACAACCATGTGCATGTGTCTGCAACCAGGTCAACAAGCTCGCCCATGCCTTCAGGAAATGATCTCTCTTGATATGCATGATGTGATGTACAAGTCGGTTTATCAGGACCACAGTATGTTCTCACTAGTTGTCTCTCCGCTCTTCCCTCACCTCACAATGTAGGCAGCACTTGGAGCGGATCACCAGCGTTGGCCCTCGGCCAGTGGGCAGCCAGGAGAACGAGGTCCTCACAGTGGGTTACTTGTTGGAGCAGATCGAGAGCATCCGGGCGGAGACATCATCGGGCCCCCATCAACTCACGGTAGATGTGCAGCGTCCCACTGGCACCTTCTCCATTGACTTTCTTGGAGGCTTCACGAGCTTCTACGACCGGGTCACCAACATCGCTGTCAGGCTGGAGCCCAAGGGCGGCACGCAGCATCTCATGCTCGCCAACTGCCACTTTGATACAGTGGCCAACAGTCCAGGTATAAAAACAGTGACTTTAAGTTTTAAAAATCACCTCTTCTGCATGTGTGAGCTGTGAGACACTGAAGGAGGATGAGCTTTGTAGTTTCATCTTGCGTGTAGGTACATGCAGAAAACGCCCATGGGCCACATTTGAACTCCCTTGTTATTTCAATTCTTATGACACTTCTGCATTTTTCCATGCGTCGTCCTCCACTTTGATTCAGATTGCATATCCTACTGAAAGAATGATCATGAAGTCATTGTACATGTATTTTTAGTCTCTAGATGATGATTTGTAAACCTCAATTCTGATGCTTTTATCTGTAAACTCGCAAATCACAAATCTTGAAGGTTTGTTTTTCACGTGTGAAAACCATGCAAGTCCCTCAAGTATTTTTATTTGAGTCCCATTTTCTGTACTGTTGTCATGTGAACCACAGTGTGAAATTTAGCTGGCAACAGCAAGCAAATCTAGAAACTAAAATACCGTTTTCTTTTAATTGATCACAAACGGCGTCATTGTGCTTTATTTATTTTTTTTCACTGTAATTTCAATTCAGCAATTTTTCACTGTTTAACTCCACACCCTCAGCCCCGTTGAAGAGACGTGTTTTCCCTCTGCAGGCGCACATACTCGTTCACACAGAGCTCCACCGGTAAAAGGAAATTGATCCAAGAGGTGTGGACCAGGAAGACACACATACGCTTCATGTTTACTGCTTCTTGCCAAGCCTTTGATTTGTTGGAATTTTAAACATTAGTTTGTGCAAAAAATAATATTAAAAAAAGGAAAGAATGAAAACTGGCTGCGCTTTGTCCTGCACATACTTTAGGCTGATAGTCAAGGTTTTTCCAGTTAAAAGCATAAAAAGAAGAGGTCTTTGCAGGGCTTTGATTTATGCATGACATTTTCTGAACTCTCACAGAGGTTCTTGGGTACAAGGATTAATATGTCACTGACATAAGTGGCAGGGACAGGAGCAGGAATGGTACTGACCCTCACCCCCACCTCATGAGCACATTTAGTTTAGAAAGCCAGAGCACATGATGTCTCAGTTTGGCTCTCTTGACTTTTTTTTTTTGTTAACCGTGTTTCTCACCACTAACCTGTCTAATCTTTCTGCATCACATGCCCTGTTCACATGCTCTTTTCTTCTTCTGGCTTTGTGCTCTCACAAGCAGTGGGAGCTCAGTTTTTACCCAGCTTGTCGCATTCTTCACATGTTTCCACACGGAGCCTACGCCCTTCATTCTCATGTGTTTGTGAATTTATGATGGAGTACCTCGTAGTTATCAACTGTACCATCTGTGTTTAAATCTTGCACCGCTCCACTAGGCGATGTAGATGATTGTACGTCTCTGTGTGCAAATGCCAGGTCAAGATTCTATTGCCCGACAAGTGTAAGTCAACACGGAGGTTAATCTTAGTGTTTTTGATGCACACACACTGGTTTCCTTGTCTTAGGTGCCAGTGACGATGCAGTGAGCTGTGCAGTGATGCTGGAAGTCCTCCACTCTCTGGCAAACCAGTCCACTCCCCTTCACCATGGAGTTATCTTCCTCTTTAATGGGGCAGAGGAAAATATACTGCAGGTAAAATGAGCAGCACATGTGATACGCTCTGGATGTTAGACGAGCCTGTCCACAGCACTTTGATTTAAAACCGCTCGCTGTCTGTTTTTCTTATTTGTTCCTTTCTCTCTTTGTTTTCTGTTTTTTCCATCAGGCCAGTCACGGTTTCATTACGCAGCATCCGTGGGCCAAGCAGGTGCGAGCCTTTATTAACCTGGAGGCTGCAGGTGTTGGGGGGAAGGAGGTTGTTTTCCAGACAGGTACTGTACCGGTCTTGTTTGATGAACGAATCTGGTTTTTGCTTGTTAGGATGATTTTATTCTGGTTATTCTGTGTGTTTGTTTTGCACTTGTTTGCGTGTGTGCAGCTTGCTCTCATTACTTTTTATCATCTTTGCTTTAGACATTATCTGATGTACATAGTCGGCATAGCTGTTGCATGCAGTGCCTTAAAAAAAGCTTAAAAGCAGATAGTTGTGAAGACAGCAGAGGCACTCTGGTGATGATGTTAGGAATCTTGGATAATGATCCAGTATGTAAAATATCCCACTTCTTCTTTCTGTTAAAGGTCCAGAGAACCCGTGGTTGGTCCAGGCCTACGTTCACGCGGCCAAACACCCCTTCGCCTCCGTGGTTGGCCAGGAAGTGTTTCAGAGCGGCATCATCCCATCTGACACTGACTTCCGCATATATAGGGACTTTGGTAACATCCCAGGTGAGACCAACAAGCGTTGCATTGCAGTATATGTATTAATATTCAAGGGATGGAGCACAAACCTCTGCCAAGGCATAATCCAGCTGTAGTGATGCTTGTAGATGAAACACTGTTGCCCTCTTGTGGTGAAATAGCAACACTATCTCTTTTTTTAATCTTGTTTTTATCCAATCTTCTGATCTTGCCCAATATCTGTTCAGTAGTTTTTCCCGTAATGTTGCTAGATAATAAACAAACCGACACAAGTTCATCCTCATTTAATTCGATTCTCTGTCTGTTTGTATTGTTTTTACAGGCATCGATCTGGCTTTCATTGAAAACGGCTTCATCTACCACACCAAGTATGACACTGCGAACAGGATCCTGACGGACTCGATACAGAGAGCCGGTACACAGCCACACAAGCATCCATACTTTATTATGTGTTGTGCTTTTATTTAACAGTCATGTATCTGTCAATCAATGTGAGGACAGCCAGTATTTCTGTCACAGACACAAACATATGCGGTGCAGTTGTGGGTTTCCCTCCTCCACTCTCACATCGTTCAGCAGTTGCCTGATCTTATTATCTTTCTGAGAACCTAGAATGCAAACAAACATACATACATACCAGCCGCAGACTGTTGTCCTCATTTACCTCGTGCCTCTGCGTTGCTGAAATATTTTTGCTTTACTTAGCAGAGAATCCGGTCAGTCAGCACTAAAAACCTGAGACAGTTGGCATCTTTCCTCTCTCCCTCAGCAGCTACTGGACATCTCCCTCTTCTTCTTCTTCTTCTTCTGTGCACAGCAGCTCACCATGAAAGGCATGAATTATTAGAGAGAGAAAGTGAGATTTCAGAGAGAAGTAGGAGATATTTTTAGTCTGTGAAGAAGGAGGCAGAACATTTCTGTGAGGTGTAGAGCAGGAAACAACAGAAGAAGAAGAAGACACCAGTAGCTCTGCTCTTTTGAAGCTGGTGATGAACTCAGCAGATTTTTGGCCTCTTAAAAATCTCCTTCACAGCTCAAAGTGGCACAAAGGTGCGAGGCTGGCAGTATCACTCAAATGTCAACTCAGTTTTTTTAAGTTTCAAAAAGTAGCATGGCAGTACAACCATGTTGCTGTGAAAATGATCTTATCAGTTTTGGTTTTGTCATAGTGAAGTTCAAAACAGGAATGTTGTGACTAAATCACGAGCAGTGACCCTACATGAACAAGCAGTTGTTGTACACTCGGTTGTTTACCCTCGTTGGCCACAGTGAGCCCACTAGGCGGAAGAACAATAGCGCTTTGTTTCGCCTGTATGTTCGTGTGTGTGTGTGCGCTGTTAACTGTGCAGACATGGAGGCAGCAGTGCAGAGTGCAGCACAGATAAAAGAAAGTTCAACATCAGCTGCATTAACTTCTCCTTCATGTAACCAGGTTTCTGATCTACATTTATGATTGTAGCCAATTTAATACAAAGTCCCCTGTGTCCGATAAACTAGTGTATGCAGTTGTGTAACTGAGAGAGGCCATAAATTAGACTTGCTCTGACACACACCTACATCACGGTACTATTGTGAATCACACTTGCTTCCTCACACCACTGTATATTGAAGTCAGAGCAGTGACGCAGGAGAAGTAATTCATTTAAGTTTGTGTGTGAGTGAGTGTGTCAGTCAGATGTTATCATCTTCTCTTACATATCCTGTCATTGGAAAAAATATAGTGTGATTAGAATCAGAACGAGCTTTATTGCTACCGGTTTTTACATACAAGGAATATTCTTTCACATATGAAAATAAAGATACAGATTGTAGTTGTATGTTGGAAATAATTGCACTGTTTATTGGTTGGTATATGACTAATATTTTATAAGTGACAAAATATGTGTATATAGTGTTATATGTGCAGTGCAGTTAGTATATAATCTCTATCTGGAATCATACATTCATGTTTCATCGCTGTTGATGTATTATAATTGACCATAAAATATCAGTACATTTCATTTAAAAACTAAAGGAGATTACAAGGTGAACTTTTTTTTTTTTTTTTTTATTGCTGCAGGGATGACAAAGGTCACTACTTAGTCTGTGGTCAGACTGTTAAACTGTGTCCACTGCCTGTGATGAGTCAGCTCTATAAAGGATCATCCCTTTCTGTCATATGATCGTGAAGTTATCACTTTCACGTTGAGTCTGATAAACTATTCACTTCCTCAGATTGTGGGGGCTGAATTACCAACAATCACAACTGACTAAATATCCTGGGTTTTGTCCATGTCCCTGATTTCTTATGTTTTCCCAGCAGGTTGTGGTATGAGTTATATTTTCGTCCACACTGCTCACATCAGCGCAGCTAAACAGAACTTTCGTGTCGCACAGTTCAGCTTTGAACCTCTTCACCTTTACACTCACTTCCTGTTTCTAGGCGACAACATCCTGGCAGTCCTGAAGTACCTGGTGATGTCGGAGAAGTTGGCCGATTCCTCGGAGTATCGTCACGGCAACATGGTGTTTTTTGACCTACTGGGAGTAGTTGTGGTGGCCTATCCGGCTCGTGTTGGCACCATCCTCAACTACATGGTCGCCACAGCCACCTTCCTCTATCTGGCCAAGAAGGCCTCACTGCCTGGCAATGGGGGTAGGTTCACCGTTTCCTGTGGTGGATGTACATTACATCATTTCCCGTGCTGTGTGTGTGTGTGTGTGTGTGTGTGTTTTCCTTTTTATGACTTTGTCACAAGTGATTTTCATGCAAAAAAATATCAGAGAGGATTTTTCCACTCTGAAATTGTGAGTTTTGGTTGGTTATATTAATGTGTAACTCCATTCAACTCTGTGTCTCCTGATGACACCACTGACTCGCTTTTTATTTGTATTTTGGATATTAAAGCCTGGATGGCACAAACCTTTTTTTTACAGCTACACCAGCACAAAACAGAAATACTTACCATCGGTTCAAAGGCTCAGAGAGAGAAACTGGCCTCTATGCTAAACGTATATGGATTAAACCCAAGAAATTACCCAAAATATTTTGGAGTAATATTTGATTCCAATCTTAATTTTAAGCCACTTGTACTTTTTATCACAAAACCAGCATTTTTTCACTTAAACACATCTCTGAAGCCGTTTCTCTCGCTCTCTGAGCAACACAGGGAAACATGCATGTTTTTATGACTAGCAGGTTAGATTAGTGTTTCCTCTCTGGTCTACCAAAGAATACCATAAACCAGACTGCAGTTAATTCAAAGACCAGAAGGAGAGCATACATTAGTCTGATTTTAAAATCTCTATACTGGCTGCCTGTTGGTTGTAGTATGGATGTTAGAAATCTTTTATTAGTTTATAAGGCACTGCATGGCACCAGACTACATCTCAGAGATGGTTTTGAAGTTTATTATCCAGGAAGACCCCTCAGATCCTCCTGCTGTTCCACAAAGCAGAACAAAAACCTTTGGTGCTTTCAGCCCAAGATGCTGGAACAACCAGAGGATCTGAGAGGAACTGGAAACATTGAGACTTCTAAACGTAAACTGAAACCTGTCTCTTCAGTCTGGCTTTTATGCAGGTTTTTATAGTTATTTTAATGGTTTACATTTATTTTAATGTTTTGTTGTTTTTACCTACTCTATTCTTCATCTTTTATTACTTAACTACTCATTTTATTGCTGTCTTTAATGCTTTTTATTTATCTTTGACTCTTTGGCTTTGACTGCAAAGGTCTCTGAACTGCAGCTATTATGTATACAAGGTGCTGTTTAAATAAAGCTTTCTTGAAGGTTGATTGGGTGATTTCATCGTCTGTGGAAGAAACTGATAAAATGCATTAATGCAGTTGTTATCTTCATTCATCTAAGGCGGGCGCTATGTTCGAGACCTGGCCTGTGCCACCGGTGTAGCGGTGCTGAGCTGGTTTGTCACCCTTCTCTCGGTGCTCATCGTCGCTCTGCTCGTCACTCTGCTGGGCCGCTCCATGTTTTGGTACAACCATTTCTACGCCTCCATCTGCCTGTACGGAGCCGCAGCCACTGGCAAGATGATCCTCGTCCACACGCTGGCCAAGAACCTGTACTACGGGGTGAGTGATGGAGGTACTTCCTTTAACTTCAGGCAGTAACTTTAAAGCCCAGACAGCGTGGTAGAACACAGTCAACAGTAGATGGTAGTGAAGTGGCCTTTAAATGAGCTGTGACACATTTTAGTAGAAAAACTTCAACATGAAGTGTATTTGAGAAACCCTGAAACCTTAGCCAGACCTGTTGTATTCCTTCCCAGAGACCACACTGTGCATCACTTTAAAAAATGTAGCTTCTTTCTAAAACACTGTGGAAAAGGGCAAAGGTGAGTGTTGAAATATTTACTGTGTTGAAGCTGAAGCATTTTTTGTAGAGAGGTTTGTTTTGTTCAGCCTGATCAGCCTTGACTCTTTTCCTGATTGTTTTGGTTTTTTTTGTTTGAGGTAACGAAGAGGTCACATTATTTCTCTCATATCATATCTCGCTGACTTCACATTTAATGAGAACTGAGTTGCAGAGAGGAGACAGGCAGAAGAGGACAGCAGCTTTTTGTATGTTTATATATGTGTCACTGTAAAACTGTACGTGTGCATGACAGAGAGCTGTCTGTGTGTCATATGTACACAGTCAATCACCAAATAACTACTTCCTGCCGAGAGCCAGTCGACTTCTCTCAGGGTGGTTTTATAGCTGTCAAATGTTAGTATCTCTGCTGCAAAGAAGAGATGGTTGGAATTCTTTGGATATGATGTATCTGACATTTTGTAAATAGAAGTGTTAATTTGAGGCTGCAGAAAGTTGATTTTTATCTAGAGCTGCAGCTTACCACAATATGAACTCCAGCTTATCGTGGCCAATTTCCAGAAAGGACACAGACTAACCTTTGTCCCAGATTACATAACCCTTCGATGAAACAAAATCTCTTTTGAAGGAGCAGAATGTATCACTGCCTGTTTTCTGAACAGAGTTTTGGACAGAAAGGTCTAGATGGGACATTTTGTTTAATAGAGCAGACCCAGATGATTAGTCCTGGTAGATGGTAATGTACATACTTCTATAAATTCCCCCCTCACAGATAATTCAGCATTGTGGCTTCACTTCCAGCCTCTTTTCATTGGATTTTTGCTCTTTTCACTTACTTAGAGTTTTATTTTCAAGATAAGACAGAGACAACAGTAAAAAATGAATAAAAATCCCAATATGTCAGAACATTGAATCTTTATTCCTCTTTGTTTTTATCTACAATAGACATCAATTAGTGATTATCTTCTTTGCTGTTCACATAGTTTATAAGTTTCCTTGTCTACATTTAGATGTTGTGATCTTATTTTAAACAATAATCATTGTAAAAGCTATGGGTAAAATGTTAACAGAAACCAGTTGTTTGCACAGATACTAAAAATACACCGCACAAACTGACAGTGATATGTCAACAAAATGAACTATTAATATGAATAAGTTCTAATTATGATGATTAAAGTGTTACTTCAGTCCCCACCTATTAAAACAAAACACTACACACCAAGTTCTGTGATTGGCTCGTGTATATTTCTCGCATGTTGAGCCGTTGTGTGTTTTCCCCACGCAGGGCGTCCGTCTGGTGGAGCTGGGTGATCTCTACTTCGACGTGAGCTTGCTGTTGTGGTGCTGCAGCCTGGTGTGGCTCACCCAGCAGGGCCTGTGTTCAGCCTACGTGCCCATGCTGATGGTGGCGTTCCCCCTGACCACCAGACTGTTGCTGGCCAAAGAATTTAAACACAGAGGTAAACCTTTGACATCGACTCGATGTTATTTGTCTCAAGAAAATGTATACAGGAGGTAGTGGGATGCAGTTGGAAGCCATTTGGGATACGTATAAACACTTTTGCCTTTACAAAGGGTCTGACAAACTTTTGTCTGAAAAACAATATTTTCCAGGGGCATCAGTGAAATACAGTGTGCTGTACCTGCTGGGCCTGGCGTTGCCATACGTCCACTTCATGTTCCTCATCTGGGTGGTGTTTGAGATTTTCACTCCCATCATGGGACGCAGCGGAACAGAGATTCCCCCCGAGGTGGTGCTGGCTTCCTTAGTTACCCTGGCAACCATCTTCCTCTCCTCTTTTTTTGTGAGTATTTCCCCCATTGTGTTCAACAACAAATAAGAAATGTGGGATTTTCTTCTTCTAGCAGAACAACAGTGGCATGCCATAGTGGAAATGTAGACAGGACTGAAACTACATGACTAAACAATCATCTAGCAGCAACATTTGTTTAGTTTATTTTGACTCCAGATAAGCAAAGCAACTGTTGACAGAAGTAGGAAAACACAATGTAAATCTCACAGACTGTAGCTTAGATGTTTTTGGATATTTATCTTAAGAGAATTTTTTAATTTAGAAAAATTCTTACATTTGTTGTGATTATAAAACTCTGCAGTGTAAGATTGTTCCTCCAGTTAAGTAACACATTGTGAACGTCTGTCTCAGCTGCATTTCATCTACTTGGTGCGGAGCACTAAGTGGATCCTGGCTGGTCTTGGCTCAGTCTTCATCTGCGTGTTCCTGTTGGTGTCCTGCGGCCTCTTCTTTCCTTATTCGGGCAGTCCAGACAGCCCGCGACCAAAGAGAGTCTTCCTGCAGGTTCAGAGTCACAACACACACACACACACACACACACACACACAGAAGCACAAATGTACACGAAAGCTTCTACAAACACAGAAAAACAGATGTAGCCCATATATTAGCATTTTCTCTTCGCTGGATACTGGTTTTTGTTTTAGGAAGTACAAACTCTTCTTTTTTGCCTTATGAGGATTATAACACTGTTGAACTGTGGACTACTTTACAAGTGAAGATTAACACTGTGGTACAGCTAGACAAAGAGCTCAGGATGTGAACGAATATGTTTTACTGTTAGATTTCTCTGAATGAATTAGGAGCAAAACACACGTAAGTTAAAACAAACTGGATCGCTATAAACAGAACACTCATGCTAATCACATGTGTGTGTACAGGAGTATAGTAATAGGGTGTTTTTGTTTTTTAGTGTTTTTTCTATCAGGGTTTTGTTTCCTGTCCTTCATCTGCCCCCTGTAAATCAGAGACAGCTCCATTAGGTCATGCTAGCTAGTGCCACTCAGTGAAACAGCTGTAAGGCAGCTCAAAGGACATTGTGTGCCTCGAAAAGTTCAATTATTTTTTACAATGTTTATCCATCTCCCTGCAGCACACAACACGGACCTTCCACAACCTCCAGGGCGAGGTGGAGAGCCGAGACTCGGGCCTCTGGATAAACAGTTTTGACTACACAGGCATCCAGCACATCAACCCCCTCATCCCCGAGATCAACGACAGTGTTCGGACGCACTGCCGAGACGACCGACCCTTCTGTGGTTACCCCTGGTTCCTGCCGGTCAAGTTCCTCAGCAAGTCAGTGTCGCAGCCTTGTAGCCTCTGGTCTCTTATGTCACCACAACGGCAGGTTTTATTTACACTTTAAACTTTATTTTGGTACATCTGTAGGAAGAACTGGTACCTTCCGGCTTCAGAAGTGTCACCAAGCTCCCCGGTGGAGTTCAGCCTGCTGTCCAGAGAGGAGACGAGCTGGGGAACGATCAAGATGACGTTCAGTGCGAAAGGTCAGGAACACTTTGAATAACCAACACCTGACAAGTGGTCACAGGGAGAGTGGTAGAAATGAATCATATAACCAAAACTTCATGACTATAGACAAATACAAAACAAAAATTCAGAAAGTACTCAGACAACACAAACCTCCATCAGGCCAGAATCCATCTCTGATCTTCACCTGACTGTCTTACACTGTGACATCATCATCCTACACGTGTGTAAATTTGGATCTCCTCCTCTGATCTTGCCCAAAATGTAATCATTTGTTGCCTGAGTTTTACCCCATCTCTAAAAATTTTTTAGCAGAGATCTGCATCGTTGTTTTTCTGTAATATGCCAAACAAACAAATAAACAAACCAACCAACGAAGGCCATAAACATGTCCTCTTCGACAGAGGTAATTAATAGACTTGGGGATAAGGTAATAGATTCAAAAGGCAGCTCCTGCTCTTGAAGAAACTCTCTTCATTTTGAATAATAATTAAAAAAAAATCTATAAAACTAAGCTAAACATGATCACTAGTTCAGGACACAAGAGTTGAGTGTCAGCTTCCACATCACAAAACCAAATAACGACTCAGTCCTAGTTGTAGCTGCAGGTATTAAAGATGTTGAAACTCTATGATATGTGTTTGCCTGTAAGTACAGACTCATGAGTCCTGTCCTGTGTCCTGCAGGTCCCAGCCACATGTCTCTGTATCTGATGCCTCACCGAGGAGCCAGCCTCTCCACCTGGTCGTTCGGTGACGGGACGCCTCAGTTCGACCTGAGTGGAGAATATTTCGTCTTCTACTCTCACGGCCTGAATGCCCCCACGTGGACCTTCTGGTTTGAAATACAGGTACTCTCTGCAGCCTAATACACATCCTGTACTTTTTGTCTACTCATTAACATTTCATATTTCTGCTCTGTTTTGTACTTTTTTGCGTCTGAATTATTTAAACGGCTTTTCTTCTGCAGGTGAGTGAAGGTAATAGTGATCAGTGTATTTCAAAGCAGGTCCTGAATCATAGGTTAAAAAAATCGTGATTAGAGAAAGATGTCCTATCAGTGTCACTTAATGTAAATTTGCTTCTCCGACATCTTTGAAAATACACTTAATCAGTTTGTATTAACATGTTAAAGAGAGGCTAATTGTTGACCCCAGCTTCCAGTCTCCAGGCTTCAGCCTCACATTAAAGACATGAGAGCGGTATCACTCCTCGCATGTGACTCAAAGCAGCAACATGCATCAGTGCAGTTCCCGAAATATTTATGTAATCCTTTTAAAGCTGCTGCCACGGCTGTAGTAATATGTAAATGACCTGTTACCGTTCCTTCAGTCTGGAGAGATGCAACAGACTCAAAAATTATTACTTTCTTTTCATTCTTTTCGTTCCTGACATTTCTGAATGTCTTGCCAGTTATCACCCAAAGGCCTCAGTCACTGATGTCTGCAGGAGATACGCAGACTCTGCCTGTTGCTGTTATGTGAATCCTTTAAAATCCAACTTCAGAGATTTACATTTTTTAAATTTCATTCACCTGTTAAGGGCTCAGGCGCCCTCCTTGACCTTTTAAAGACTCTCCCTAAAATCCATGTCTTAAGTCAAAAAAACCAAACAAAAACCATAAAGAGCATGCAGCAGGAAAGCCCTCAGAGAGCACAGACCTCTGCCAAGGTATAATCCAGCTGTACTGATGCTATAGTCTGAACACTGTTGCCCTCTAGTGGCAAAATACCAACACTATCATACATTCACCCATTATAACAAATAGAGAATTTTCTGTTTTTCTTTTTCTTTCCTGACAGGATCCAATCTCCTCATCTTGCTCAAAATGTAATCACTTGTTCTTTTGATGTAATACCATATTTTTCCAGAGAAAAAAAATCAGTTTTTTTTCCATAATATGGCAAACAAACAAACAAACAAACAAACTAACTAGAGGTAATAATGCTTGTTGACAGAAGTAGGAAAACACAATGTAAATCTCACAGATTGTAGCTTAGATGTTTTTGGATATTTATCTTAAGAGAATTTTTTAATTTAGAAAAATTCTTACATTTGTTGTGATTATAAAACTCTGCAGTGTAAGATTGTTCCTCCAAGAACAAAACTGGCAGTTTCAAGTTTACATAGTCTAGAGTTTACTAACACTCACAATTTCATCATCAGCCTCCTAGAGACCCGGATCCATCTGGACCTGAGGGGATGATCTCTGTAGCCATCTCCTCCCACTATTTC
>OOFC01038992.1:0-12056 GCA_900323345.1 Pseudochromis fuscus
ATCCATCCACCCACCTATCCATCCATCCCTCCCTCCCTCTATCCATGCATCATCCTTCATCCACACATCCATCCATCATCCTTCATCTATCATCCATCCATCCATCCATCCATCCATCCATCCATCCATCCATCCACCACCACCCATCCATCCATCCATCCATCCATGCATCATCCATCATCCATCCATCCATCCATCCATCCATCCATGCATCATCCATCATCCATCCATCCATCCATCCATCCATCCATGCATCATCCATCATCCATCCATTCATCCATCCATCATTCATCCATCCATCCATCCATCCATCCATCCATCCATCCATCCCTCTATCCACCCATCCATCCATCCATCATTCATCCATCCATCCATCCATCCATCCATCCCTCTATCCACCCATCCATCCATCCATCCATCATCCATCCATCCATCCATCCATCCATCCCTCTATCCACCCATCCATCCATCCACTCCATCCATCCATCCATCCCTCTATCCACCCATCCATCCATCCATCCATCATCCCTCTCTCCCTCCCTCCCTCAGCCACAGCAGTTGGACATATCAGTGTCAGATCTCTACTTCCTGGCTGAGGTTCTCTGGATGGAGCCCAGGGGCCACAGTGACAGATGCTGCCCATCTGTTGGAGCTCTTGTCTGGGCCGCTCACCCACCAGATGGCCTCTCACCTCTGGACACATGTTGTCCTCATCTTTGTGGCAGGAAAATTCATCAGTCCATCAATCCTGGACTTTTTTTTTTCTCCTTCCCTTCTTTTATTTTATTATTCTCTTTAATTTCATTCATTGAACCTGCTCACACGGATTAATATTAAACTGTCTTTCTTTGAAGATTGAGTCCACTCTGAAATCTTGGAGGTTTTAAGGCACGTAAAGATCACCATTCATTTCATGGCGTCCTGAGGAAGAGCTGCTTATTTTATGCTGTGATTCATTAATGTAGAAGAATGTCACAGCACAGCTCGGGAGGAGGACGAGAGCAACACCAAGGTTTATTTAACAAACCACAAAACGAACAATACAAACTCACTGGAAGATCTTCCTCTTTACCCACAACTGGGTCAATATTGGACTGACTGCACGCTGGATGAATTTAACCAAGGAGGACCAGCTAGTTCATCCAGAATGGTTTTATCTTATCTAACAGTTAGTTGTTGTCACTACATTCCTTTTTTTACCAGTTATTTTGTTGTCACTCAGAATATTGTTGTTGTCACTCAGTATGTTGTTGTCACTCAGTATGTTGTTGTTGTCACTCAGTATGTTGTTGTTGTCACTGAGTATGTTGTTGTTGTCACTCAGAACATTGTTTTCACTCAGTATCTTGTTGTTTTTTGACCCAACATTTATTTTTCTATTCAGTATTTTATTATTTTCACTCAGTTTTTATTTGGCGTCTTATTATTTTTACACAGTATTTTTCCCACTAAATAAAAACAACCCATTTTTACTGAGTAAATGAACCCAGCATATAATTAGTTCATTATTTACCCAGTTCTTAATAAAAAAACAGTAGCAGTAGCAGTAATTTCAATGTTGTCTGCGACACATTTTTGAGTGAGATCCACATTGTACTGAAGAGATGGACTCACTTCTCCTCCAGGGAAACTACACCACAGAAGACCAATCAGCACTAAAGGGCATTTGCCATAAATACACACACACACACACACACATCTTGGCCTTTTGTCTGCGCAGAGCTTCATTTGTGTCATGAGATTTAAGAGTGTGAAGTCAGGAAGAGGTCAGCGAGCAGAAACAACAAGGCTCCTCCTGCTGCGCCCAGTGGCAGACTGTATGTACACATGCAGCACACACACAGACACACTCATGTCTTCAGCCTGGAGCTACGACCAATCCAGCGTCTGCCTGTTGAGACGAGCGGCGGGATCCGATGTGTGTGTGGCCCCCGTTGTGAGTGATGTGTCTGAAGGAGTTTCCTACAGAGTGCTGCCGTGATGCTTTGTCGCCAGGCAAGACGTAACCCACACCGTGAGTGTGTGTGTGTGGGAGAAAGTGTAAAGCGCTGACAGAGGGACTAAAGGAAAGACATTATGAGAGTTACTGTGAAGATACTGCTCTCAGGAGGGAGAGAGGAGACAAAGGTTACAGCAGAAATGGACAGAAGAATAAAAGGAGATAAGGATGAGAGGCATCATGCAATCACTCCTCTCTGAAAACACCATCAGCTCCATTAAAAAAAAGTAAATACCACAGAAAACTATATCAGGAAATGCAGTGAAACTACTCAGAAGGTCCAGATTAACTCCTGCAGGTTACATTTTAACTGACATGCACAGATTATGGGGATGTATCATATGAGATTAGAGGGGGAAAAATGGTTCAACCATTAATCCACTGTTGTAGGAAACAGGCAAACTGTGCTTATAGGGTGTGAATAACACTTTCATCCTGTTACTGGATCATTTCCAGCCAGTTTTAACCATTAATTGTTGTTTTAAGTGACTGATGTTC
This sequence comes from Pseudochromis fuscus, assembly GCA_900323345.1. Lineage (NCBI taxonomy): Eukaryota > Metazoa > Chordata > Actinopteri > Pseudochromidae > Pseudochromis > Pseudochromis fuscus. Next base: position 2,498 of record OOFC01038992.1, read on the forward strand.
TGGGTGTTTGTCTCCCAGTCGTGTGATGAGACTGAGGAGATGGGGTAACAATGATCTTACAACCCAGATTGTGGCATTGACCAATATTTTCTTCTCTCTTCTTAAAGCACTTTGGCTGATGATGCTGTCTTTTAAAGTGCTTTATAAATAAAGTTGAATTGAATCAGTAGAAAATCTCTGGAGCTCTGTGATGCACATTTGAGTGGTGACACGTGCAAAATACCCCCACCCCGTTCTACAGGTGCATGTTATTATCAGATATAAGTCACAATATTGTCATGATTGATGACATGTTCAATAATTACTTTACACAGCATTTGGTCTTTTAGAATAATGATAAATAAATCAAATAATGACGTCAGAATGACTGGAGAAACAGTGTTGAGTTTCAGAGTTTTCTGGAGCCTGCCCCCAGTGGCCATCAGGTGTACTGCTCTTTTTTGCACTCGCTTCATTTCTGAGCCTCATGTGCCTCTATATACAGTCAATGTGTGGACCTCAGAAAGTTGTGACAGTGTTTGTAACCTAGCAACAATAAGAGCTTGAAAGATGCTCTATGATAATGAAGCCATGGGCATTTCCTGTGTAGAGACAGCTGCTTTGTGGATAGTTAGTGAGTTAGCTTGTTTGTTAGCACATTAGCGAGATGTAAAGCTAACATCTGGTTTTGTCTTTTAGAAGAAAATTGCCTCTTTTTGGAGCAAGTGTGTGTGTGTGTGTGTGTGTGTGTGTGTGTGTAAAAGAAGTGATGCAGTCAGACAGGCTGTTGTCACTGTGAGCAGCTGTGGGTTAGGACCCCAGTGTGCCACACTGCTGCTCTGTGACGCACACACACACACACACAGACACACTCACGCACCTGTCAGCCTGTATTACTGTTAACATGGCCGACTTGAGAGCCACACCGGGGTGTCAGATGAAAATAGCTCAGTCTCCTTATTCACAGAATGAACAACTCTGATGCTGATTCAAAGGGACACACTCCTCTGTGTGTGTGTGTGTGTGTGTGTGTGTGTGTGTGTGTGTGGTTCAGAGTCAAACTTAGTTGTCAGTTGAAATGTGTGTCAGTCTGTGGATGTCCTGGCACTGGAAGCACTGGTGATATGTAGAGAAACCATCACAGCAGCCTGAAATGTAACAACGACCTGAATTGATATTAAAAAAATAAAAGTAACAAAACCAACTGCTCAATAATGTAACAAGATGCTGAGTCCAAAAAGTAAAAACTGTCCAAAATGTAACAACTTCTTACATTTTATTACATTTTTTAAACTACATTTCAGACTCAGAACTTTTGTTACATTATTGACAAGTTGTTACATTTTGGGTTTTGTTACTTTTTTTAAAATTACAATTCAGGACGTTGTTACATTTTGAGTGGTTGTTACATATCGGACTCTACCAAGGCTGAATGTGGATCAGGAAGTTGTGGACTCTTATTTTGAAACCAGGAGTTTGGTTTTTGAACTATGCTGGTTGTTTGGAGCCAGATGTGACCATATTTGGACATAAAGGGAGGAGTCTGACGCTGTTAATGAGACTCTTGAAGAGCCGACTTTATGTAATGACATCAGGATGATTGTGGGAAACAATGTCCAGAATATTTATGAATTGAAGTCGGTTTATTGGAGCGAGCCTCTAGTGGTCGTTGGTGGTACTACACTCTGTTCACACTTGTGCATTCGTCTCCTTTTTAAAACCCGGTTGCTTCGTCCTCTTCTGTGAACAGTCTTTGTTTCCACAGCATGAGTCTGACCCCTCACCTCACCTCAGGTCTGTACCCAGCATCGACCCGAGCAATTTCTTTTCAATCAATTGATCTTCCTCGTTACTGCTAATCCATTTCCCCGACGTGTAACCACACAAAGTAGCTGCTGTTTGTGAAGCCATTGATTTCAGAAGGTCATGGGGTTGCGTAGGAATGCAACACACAGTCATCACGGACCCTGTGTGTGTGTATGTGTTACCCTTTTGTCAAAGTTAACAAAGCGTCATGCAGGCTGAGTGTGGACCTGTGCGTTGTGTGTGAGTGGGTCGAAAACCTCGCATGTCAAGGTTTTAGACCAACGGCTGGTGATTCACAACATGCTGAGTGTAACGGACTGATTCAGACCACAAGGGACAAACCAGATGCTGCCTCTGGTTTATTATAAAAATGAGACAGCTGGGCCCCAAATCATCAATTATTAATCATATTGTCAATTTATTCTGAGTTGTTCAAAAGAAGCAGCAGCAACAAACAGCTTCTGTTTTAAAAGGAAATTAACTGTTTAATTGAATATTAATTTGAATATTAACCAGATATGTGTTAGTACTCTGAAGGATGTTATTTGAGCCTCAGTTGGACACATCAGTACAATAACGTTCTTCTGGTTTCCATATATTTATGTTAGTGCTGTCAAACGATTAAAATTTTTAATCAGATTAATCACAGAGTTGATGTGGATTAATTTCGATTAATCACGATTAAATATCATTTTAATCTATATTAATCATGTTTCATTTTGCAGGAGGATGGTTTGTTGCTAGCTAGGTGATGTGTTAGCTTAAGTGCTAGCAGTATGTGCTAAAGTATGCTTCTTGCTAATGTGGTATTTTAAGCTGAAAGGGCTTCGGTGAAAAGAAAACTACTTCCTGCAGAGAGTCAGTCACTATTCTGACTTGATTTTTTTGTCCTCAGATTTCCTATAGAGAGGACCAACGTGCTATTTAGCATCTTTAATTTTGATTGGTTGGTTCTGCTTCCTGTCACCACGGGATTAACTTCCTATTGGTGCAGGTGTGACGACAACTCCACTTGGACAACCTGCCTGAAATGATTCAATAGATTCAGATTAATCATGATGATGGATTAATCTGATTAATGCTTTAACTTCTACAGCCCTAATTTATATTTTATATGAACATGTGTCTGGGAGTGTGTGGTTGTGTGTGTGTGTAGGAAGGTGTGATCTCACACTGTTTTGCTGGTGTGTGTCACACCTCCCTTCGTGCACCTACACACACACACACACACCACTTACACTAAGAAAACAGTTGTTTGTTGCGTAACAGGCCAGCTGCTCCTGCGCTGGATACACTACACCAGCTATTGTCGTTCTGTTTTAATTGGCAACTTTCTCACTAATTGGTGTGTGACGTGTGGACGTACACACACACACACACACACACACCTACACGCTCACCCCGCTGTCCGTGGTTGCATAACACAGATGTATGAGCCACACAGCACACCTACTTTAGTGTCGCTCACTTTGAAGGATGAATAACAGCAACACTGAGGAGCTTCATCTCCAACCACCTGCACTGCAGCAGCCACTTTAAAACACGACTTTCAGCTCATTATGCTTCTTCTTAATGAGTCTGAGTGTAGGTGTTAATATATTTAAAAACAACAACCTGGATTTGTATTTTAGCACAAGGACAGCAGCTTTTTCTTTGGAGTGAGTCACGATCTCCCCATTCATCCTCAGACATGTCTGACACCAGCGTCTGTTACAGTCAAACACCAGGAGCCTCCAGGTTTCATAGTTTAGATTAATGCTATGATTTTGAGTCTCTTAGACGTATTTTATTTTATTATTTTCACACCTGCACCTCCCTCTTTTTTTCTCTTTTTCCAGAATTTATTTTGCTCTTTTATACGATTGTCATTATTCCTGTGGTGTGTGTGTGTGTAGAGGTTGTCTGCTATCCCCATATTTGTTCATATTTGTAAAAGACAGATGCAGCCACCAGGTCTCAAAACTGAAGCTCATGCAAAAGTGCAAAAAAAAGTGTAATACCATCGACGACCACTAGGTGCTCCCTCAAAAAAACTGCAAAAACTGTCATTAGATAAAGTCAGCTCTTCTTCTCAGTGATCAGGTGGTTCATCAGATATCAGTCTGAGAGAAGGGGAGGAGTTAGGGGGCGGGGCTAGTTTGATTGACAGCTCTGTTCTCCAGTGATTTACAGCTGGTTTAGAGGCTCATTCACCAGTGAGCTCCAGTCTTGTACACATTAAACAGTGACCTTAGGTTAAACAGTAAGACCCGCCTCCTTAATCCTCCCCTTATATCCAAATATGGTCATTTCTGGCATTTCTGGCATTTCTGGCGACGTTCAAATACCAAACTCCATTTTGGTAATTGTCTCTGGGGACACTTCACTTGCTCTGGGTCCAACCTTTTCGTCCCCTCCACCCAACGTCGTCACCATCGTGGACTTTTATCTCCTGCATCCTGAAAGAGAAAATGTTTTCTTCTGCTTCCTGTTAATCAGCTCATTACATGCACGTCCCTCCTGCAGGATCTCAGACAGTAAACAGTCTGAATGAAAAGTGGAGCCCTGTGAACATGTGACAGCGCCGGCTAGCTGCTAGCTCGCAGGCTGACATCTATCTGAACGTCCGATCAATCAGACGAGTCAGCGGTTCAACAGACAATAGAAATTAGCAGGAAGCTGCAGGGAAACGGCACATTTCACATCCTGAAGTGAGTATCTCAAACTGTCAGACTGACACACAGTATGATTTGTATTCAGTTCATGTTAATGTGACGCTCTTCTCTCTCGCTCGGCTAAATGAAGACTGAACGACGTCCCTGAAGCTGCTGGGTGTAGACCTCCCAGGATGCATGGATGTAAATGGAGGACGGTGTCAGTGCTAACTGTGCTACTTCAGATTCTCACTGAACATTTGCACTAAAGAAAAAATTAAATTGAACCCTCTGTGGTTCCAGGAAAGCTGGAGGAAGGTCTGCTTGAGGCTTGCAGCTTCATTAACCACTGCATACCTGTTGCATGTTCAGCTTTAAAATCAAAATGGGCATTAAAAAAGTTGTTAGATGATGAAATAATAATGTAACAAAGTAATGAATCCACTTCCTGATCTGTTTTTATACTGAGTGATGCTGCTGCTGCTGTTGTCATGGTTTAAAGATGAAGTTATACGATTTGATTCATGCACTTGTTACAATTACTCTGCTAACAAAGCCAGGACCTCAGCTCACACCGTTTGTTTCACTCGGAGAATGAATTTCCCACTTGAGGTTTAATAAACCACCACAACTCTTTGAGGTTAACACCTGGGTGTTTGTCTTGATGCCTCTGCAGCGAGCAGAGCTGCTAACACTCCTCTTACTGCCATCACAGTGGTAAACACAGCCTCTCACCCAAAGACAATAACTTCATTCTTTAGGCTTGATGCATCGCCCTTAAATAGGTGTTTTATTTTGCATCATGATATGAACATCAGTGTATACGACTCTGTGGTTTGTGATTTGCAGACATCACTGAAACATTAACTCAAGACAAACTGCAAAGTGATTATTAATATGGCAGCACTTTATTAATAGCTTCATGATTCATTCTCCCTGTACCTCCAAAGAGGAATGAATAGTTTTTAAACAATGTAACATCACTGTCTTTTGTGTTAGTGTACAACCACTAGAGGGCGACAAAGAGTCAAATGTGTCTGACAAAAACAAACATCTTGACAGTGTTGGACGACTGTGGACTGTATGTAAGAGACAGACACGGGTCTCAAAGGCTTTGTGCAAATAGAGTGTAATACCACTAATGGCCACTAGAGGCGGACTCCAGAAAACTCTGACTTCAATTCAAAAATCCTCAAATACTCAGTCAGTACAGTTTGTCCACAAGTCATTCTGATGTCAGATAAGGTTCATTCTTCTGATCTGGTGGGAGGAGTTAGGGGCGGGGCTAGTGTGATTGACAGGTGGTCCGTCTGAAAATCATTTCAAAAAGAGGAACAATTAGGGGCGGGGTTAGTTTGATTGACAAGTCTAGATCCAATGAGAGCAGCTCTGAAGTCCAGTCTCAGGTTCAAGGAATCAGACCCGCCTCCTCACTCCTTCCTCTATATCCAAATATGGTCACTTCCTACTCCAAACAACCAACATGGCGACGTTCAAATGCTGATCTTACCTCTTTTATTTTTGCTTTTCTATGATTTTTATTGTTTCTACTTTTTAATCCTTTAAGTTGTAGGTGAATGATTTCATCCTTTTGTTCAGGACCTTCAGTCCACCCTCAGCCTCCCTCCCTGGTGTCGTACACTGATCAGCAGTTTGTTGGAGTCAGTGACAGACACAGTGATGTGGTGGTTGTGCTTCTGCAGACTCATCCCGGTGTGTGTGTGTGTGTGTGTGTGTGTGTGTGTGTAGCCCGGTTGTAAAAGCCAACAGGATGTGTTGCCGTGCTGTGTGAGGTTACCACCTGTTCGCTCGCTCCGTCCGGCGTTCTCATGGAAACCAATATGGTGAAGAGCCGGGCTAATCAAACACACAATGGCCTCTTTGTTTTTCCACTTGTGTGTGTGTGTGTGTGTGTGACAGGTGATGTCCATCCCCTCCTCCCCCCTGTTCACCTGTAGTATCCAGTCAGAGTGATGTGACGTGTGCTCTGCTACTTGTGGCTCAGCAGCTCTGTTCAAAGCAGTAAACTCCACTTCAAATGGCAGATGACTCAAATGTTCTTGATCTATGTAGTCCACATGGTATTTATAGCTTCAATGGACCACAGAGGGGTGGAGGCGCCCACTTTTTTCTCTTTATGTACTGCACCTCTCGTTGTTTCTCTCTTTACGTTTCCTTTATTGTAAATGCTTCATCCTCGTCATGATGTTTTTCTCCTTTACGCTGAGGATGCAGGGAGATGTACGGCTACTTTTTAGCCTCTATCAGATCACACTTCTTGTGAAAATGTCTGGTGAGATTTCTGGGAGCGGTCAGGCCGAGCTGGTGTACTGCACTGCAGGACCATCCACTCTGGAGGCCTCAGGACCTCCATTAAGTTTTGTTAGGGATACAAAGCACCAGCACTTTGTTTGAGAACAGGCATATTGGACGTAAAGTAGTTTCCCCCATGGAGGAAACCTCAGCTAAATACTGTCCATCATTGAACAAGGGATTGTATCATGGGAGCTCGAACCTTAGTCCCAACCGGATGTAGGAATTGTACTTCCCGTGTTTTGTGAGGTCAGTGGGATTCGTGAGATATCCTCGCCGACACAATTGAGATGTTGGGCGTTCGCTTCGTAGACGTCGTACATGTGTTCAATTTACTTCGTACGTTGTGATTGCAACGTGGGCGCCACACGGCAAACTTTGCCAAAATGTGGGAATTCGTAGACTTTGTTGATCATTGTCATCATCCTCCGTACGTGCTCGAGTCGAGTCTACGGGCTCCAAATTTCGTAAGATGCAGTTGCGTGGTCCGTGAGATTGTTGGCGTTTTTTGCACAACCCATAGAGGGAGGGCGGCTGGTTGGTGCCAAGGCTTTGACAGGTTGAATTTTGAAATACCGGACTTTGAGAGGGATCAGATTACTAGGTGCTTTAAGTGAAACAAAACAGTCAGATAAGTCCAACTTCAACTCATTCACAATATTTTGGGGTCCTACATTTATATAGCGCTTTCATGACCTTAGCTAGGTCCCAAAGTGCTTTACGAGTCAACTCATTCGCCCATTCACACACCAATGGCTACCGAGCTGCCATGCAAGGCGCTAGCCACCACTGGGAGCAACTTACAGTTCAATGTCTTGCCCAAGGACACTTCAACATGTGGATTGAACCCACAACGTTACGATTCATAGGTGACCCACTCTACCAGCTGAGCCACACACCGAAATATTATGTGTAATCAAAGTACGTATTACTCTGCGAGGCTCCTAAAAATGGTAGCCGTAATGCTTTGACGATCCTTTGAACGGTGCGGCTTCGTAGCTTACCAAAGTCGTACGATGTGTACCACATAAAATCGGTTCGATGTCAGTAAACGCAGCCAGAATTAATACATAAGATGCACTGTCGATTTTTGTGAAAATGAAAGGAGCGTTTTAAGTGCGTCTTATAGTCCAGAAAATACGGTACCCAAACTGACAATAATAATAATAAAAATCAGCGTAATCCCATCGCAGACGGACATCCTGACAGTGAATAATGAGAAAACATCCTCCCTCCTTGCTGCCATCTCCTTTAATCTCACCACTTCCTGTTCCTGTGAGGGCCTCTCTCTCTCTCTTTGTCTCTCTTTATATTCTACTCCTCTTCATCTCCCTGTCTTCACCCCTCCTCCCATCCCACGCCTCATTAGCATTAACCATGATTACCCCAACAGGCTGATCAAAGGGGAAATCGCAGACTGCACTTAATAATTAAAGCTGGTAAAGAGCTCATCGTTTGACTTCACCGCCGCTTACCGAGCCTCCAGTCGCTCCCTTCCTCTTCCTCTTCCTCCGTCTGAGTCCTGCACACTCCAGGTTCATTTTCTTCATCATTTCTTTTAATGGAGTAAATCACTAGGTGGCAGCATAGTAACACACGGTGCATACATTGATGAGCAGGAGGAGTGAGCTGCACAGACTGGATCATAAACTGAGAGTGAGCGACTCCTGCAGATCACTGAGGATCCACAGCTTCATCTTTTTCATTCATCTCTTCAGTTTCTCTAATTACTCCATCAATGATCCCCCGCTCGATTCAGGATCAATTGAAATAACGTTCCCCCTCTGATTCATTGACGACCTTTTACGACCTTTTAAAAGCATACTGGTGCCTCGCCAAGTCCGTTAACCTCGGCTGTCTCGCAGTTAATGAGCAGGTCAGTTCAAAAACAATTAGGAGCCGTGTGTGTGTGTGTGTGTGTGTGTGTGTGTGTGTGTGTGTGTGTGTGTGTGTGTGGAGACTAAAAAGCCCCTTGTGCTTTAAAATGTTCAATAATTCAACATTTCTCTGTCAGTTTCTGTTACATTTCAATACAAATAAACGGCTGTTTTGAACCAGCAGCAGCAGATTTGAAGGAATTATTGTTGATTAATTATTAAAGATGACGTGAGGTTGAGTATCAGGCATAATTTGAATCATATTTATGTATTTTTTTAATATTACCGACACAACAGTTGCTTAATTTCAAGTCGTCTCAATAAACAAACTGGGGAAAGACAAATCTTATATTTTAACATGATTTTCGTGTACTCACTAAATAAATGTTGGGTTGTTTTAACCCAGAACTGGGTCAATATTGGACTAACTGCATGTTGGGTTAATTTAAGCCTGGAAGATGGGCTGTTGTTATCTAACATTTTATCATTTTTACCCAACGAGTTGATGTTTTTATCCAACATTTTATCATTTTTACCCATCAATTTGATGTTTTTATCATCATTTTATCATTTTTACCCATCAATTTGATGTTTTTATCATCATTTTATCATTTTTACCCATCAATTTGATGTTTTTATCATCATTTTATCATTTTTACCCATCAATTTGATGTTTTTATCATCATTTTATCATTTTTACCCAACAATTTGATGTTTTTATCATCATTTTATCATTTTTACCCATCAATTTGATGTTTTTATCATCATTTTATCATTTTTACCCAACGAGTTGATGTTTTTATCATCATTTTATCATTTTTACCCATCGATTTGATGTTTTTATCCAACATTTTATCATTTTTACCCAACAATTTGATGTTTTTATCATCATTTTATCATTTTTACCCAACAATTTGATGTTTTTAATCCAACATTTTATCATTTTTACCC
>OOFC01038996.1:1598-22866 GCA_900323345.1 Pseudochromis fuscus
TAGATGGTAGATATTGCCAGTGTAGAAGAAGCGTTGCCCTCCCACTGGAGTCCATCCATCACAGCCAGGCAAGTTGGCACTAAGCAGCTCCTCGTTTGACATTTACCTCCCCTCGACTTCTCATTTTTCCCTCCAATTGTTTGATCTTTTCCATTTTTTTACATGAGTCATGCTTTGTATTTTTTATGTAACTGCACCTCCTCTGCCTTTTTACATATTTTTAAGCAGATCTATTAAAGTGCAGCGCAGCCACGCATGTTCATGTGCGTAATTCAGAGTTTTAAATTGAGACAGATAAAAGATAAATAGACGGATTGATGCAAAGAAGACATCCTCTGATTGCTGTGGGTGAACCCGGGTGGTGTATTGTTAAAGGCATGTTTGGCATCTTCACTTTCTGTAAAAGATCATTTTATTGCCAATTTTATATTTCACAAAGTCAGGACTGTATCAAAGTGACTCGTCTCCGACCAGCAGTTAAAGAACAGACTCGACTTCTGATCCATGAAAAGCTGCTGGTTGGACCCACACAGAGTCCTCATTACCACCAGAGTTTCATCACAATAACTTTCAGTAAGAGCCTCTGGTTAGACTGTGTGTGTGTGTGTGTGTGTGTTATTGTGTTTCCAGCAGGTGTTGTTGCACTCAACTCATTTTATGCTGAAACTCCTGAGAACAGTGAGTCTGGCACTTTCAAACAGAAACACAAAGCACCGACAGACACCTCCACACAACACTGTTAAGATATTGTGGAGTCCACAATATCTTAACAGTGTTTCTGCAGAGGCTGCAGTAACTGCAATCTGAGATCTTGATGAAGATGATGAAGATGATGAAGATTCTCGGTAGTTTAGCTCCTGAACTTGGTTAAAGATTCATGGAAACATTTGAAGCCTGATCTGAGAGACTTCCTCTGCTCCGACCGACGTCCTGTTCACAGGGAGCAGCAGCTTCTGACCACAGTCAGCTCATCAGTGAAGACGCTGATCCCAGAGGTATCAGCAGAGTTCACCCCAGGAGGAGCGAGGACACAGAGGGTCAGATTCTGGATGGAGATGGAGACAGATGGTTCAGAAGAGGAGTGAAGGAGGTCATCACTGTTCAAGTGGAGAAGTCATCACTGACCAGAGGAGGAGGAGGAGGAGGAGGAGGAGGAGGAGGTGTCTACAATGCCCCCATCACCGTTGGAGAACTAATGAGCCGAGCATCAATGACCCTGGTCAGAGGAGGGAAACATCTTCATCAACCTCCAACACAGTCCACTTGTCTTACCTGGAGTCCTGGAGTTAATGTGTCCTAACAAGTTACATTTACAAAGTTACCGGCTGACCCCCCAGGACTGGACCAGCTGCTGGTTTCCAGTCAGAGCGAAGCTGAACTAAGTGACGCTAACGAGCTGCAGCCTCCATTAGACCAACGGATGTAGTTTGACACTGTTAGTGTTTGACTTCACCTCAGCTGAAACATCCATTAGAGAGTGAAAGATGCAGTTTCTGCTCAGATGAAGGATAAAAAAACCACAGTGAAGTGTTTCATTAAGATGAATTTATCCTTGTATTCATGCATCCGTCTCTTTTCTCTCGAAGGCGTTTGATAGACAAACACGACAGCTCTTCTTACTGCATGCAACAGAAAATGATCCACTGCCTTTCTCTGTGAATCTCACACTTTGATGCTGTTACTCAGCCATCCATCACACCAGCTGCATCCATCACAAACACACAGCACATCCTGCTCTGGGTCTCTCAGGCCAATACTGTTTTAATCAGGAGGCGGCTGAGAAGCAGAGGTCACACATCACATACGTCTACACACCGACTGACTAACCCAGTAGATGTATGCAGAGTTCAAAGTCGGAGCGTGGGCTCCATAGATCCAGGACTCGAAGTAACTGACACCACAAGGAAACAGTCGTCTGGCCCGGTGCCACGTGGCAGACATGCTTCCTGTGATTAGGCCCTATGGAGAAACTGGGTTACACTGTTTGATTAATTCTCATCTTTTCCATTATTGGATTAATCTCTCTGATGTTGCACATGGCATGTCTTCCTGTGGGTGTGCCCCAGTATCTCGCTCTGAAGCTGGGGCGCCGAGCCAAGTGTTGTTGTGTTGTGGACGGGGGCGTGCAGAGCGAGCGGCGCTTTATCACCTGTTCAACTGAAATATGTCACTTGAAGTGGAGAAGAAAATGCAGCTCTACCAAACTGTAAATGTACATTTTCACATACAATCCAATGCTCCTAATTTCCAGAAGCTAATGTGATTAGTGTGTGTTGACTTTGTGTGTTGTGTATTGTGTGTGTGTCAGTGTTGCAGGGCTCTCCCACGCTGGGCCCACAGCCAGCTCCTGTACTGTAAAGCTCCAGGAGAGCAACATATAGCACAGATGGCAGCGTATCTCCATTACCCTCCTGGCGTGTGGCCCTCAGACCAGTACGGGTGGATATGAGGAACCTGTGTCATGCTGTGCTCCTCACAAACACGTCCATTCATCCACAGTGGACTGACGCTCCTCCTCCGAGGACCACGTCTCCAAATGAATCATTCATACAAAGAAGCCATCTTCATTAACCTTCCTGCGTTGGTGCGGTCCATATATGAATTACTGTAATGAGGTTGAAAACATATAACTCATGGGAGAGATAATCAACCCTGACCTTCTAATTGCCTCTAATTTAGTAGGAATAATAAAGTGTTAGTGTTCAATTAACTTAAAAGGTCATTTGAAACATCCTCTCTGCTGATAATAAAGCTTCTGTGCATTTTACCTACAGTGGCTCTGATGTGGCAGATGGTTCGTCCCGATGACTGTAACTGACCTCATGTAAATGATCTTCTGAATATCACATGGGAATAATTATCACATGGGAAATGGAGATGCAGGTGAGATGAAGCAGATGGTTGGAGAGTGACTCTGAAATCTACAGTGAACTGTTCACAGTCTTCAAGTAAAGGTGTCTAAAGTATTTGAACCAATCAGCAGCAGCTTTAGTCCAGCTCAACGCCTGGTGACAATGTGTCCTGACATCCCAGTAAAACTGAGGCCCTGATGTTTGATTGTTGCTGGTGCTTTGGGCAGTTGTAGCATCAGAACTGTACAAAAACTGTTCTGGTCTCAATGAATAATTGACTCAGTCTTCAAACTGTACGTGGGAAAAGTTTTTATGTCTTTTCCATTTCATCTATATTTAGGTTTAAAGTTACACATGAGGAAGGGCGGGGCTTCTTTGAGTGACAGGTGGGTGTGGTCATGGTCCTTCTCCCTCCAGGATCTTCAAAGGACCAGTCCACAACCTCTGGATGACATCATCTCTCATGTATCCAGCCTGTGCTCTGACCTGGGTGGTAAACTCACAGACCTCCACCAACACTCAGCTAATGTGTGTGAAACTGATGAGAAGCAGAAAACAGAGGTTTTCATGAGGATAAGAAGAACAAAGTCCACATCATCAGACAGGAGCTTCTGTTCAGTTAGATGCACCTGAGAGGAGCGACTGTAAAACAGCAACCATGAGGGATTTGATGGGTGACTGGGTTTCATCTGACTGAGACCTGAGCCGCTCTCTGAGCTTTAAATGGCGGAGGATGTGGACAGGCTGGGTCTGCAGCTGCCTGTTAATTGGAGGCAGCTTGTGCTTCTGCCATCACTGGTGGTCTCACCTTTCTGGGTCTGTGAGGGTCCACTGTGTTTTTCATCAGGTCCAATTAACCTCTCAACTCTTTCAGATTTGCTTCATATCTCTCAAACGTACCAGTGACCTGCAGTGGAGCAGTGCACACAGAGCAAACATGTCGGTGGAATTAAAATAGAAAACAATCACTTTCCTTGTAATGAAATAATAATGATTCAATCCTGAACATCTGATGCTTCACTTGCAGAGTGTCAGACAGTGCAGTACAGGATTCCTATAATAGGACGTGATACATCCCTGTGTGTTTAGTTTCATGTAAAAGGTTAAAAACAATTGATTGATCACACAGGCAGCACCTCCTCCCACTGCAGGAGACAGGGATGCAGAGTTACACTTGTGTAAATAGTTTTTAAATAATTCACTGAGGAGGAGAAACAGCAGCGACGTCCTTCATCTTCTTTCAAGCTGATTCTCCCACATCTGTGGTAAAATGTTTAAATCCAGTGTCTCAGGGGAACATCCATAATGGATGGAGATGTTTTCAGGCAGAATCCTGTTGTTTCACAGAGGTTGGGAAAGTGATGAACATCATATGTGTATATATATATATATATATATGGAGTTTTGATGATTTTGTTGCTGTTGTTGTTGTTGTTGTTGTTGTTGTTGTTGTTGTTGTTGCTGTTGCATACCAACAGACTTTTACAATACATTCACATATTTACAATAATTTCCCAAATATTTATGTATATAACAATTGATTGTTTAACACTAAAATTTGATACAATTATTGGAAGTTTCTCAATAAAAATGTTGAATAAATTCTGCTTTATCAATATGTTTATTTTTACATATTCAAATATTCATCAGAATCAGAATCACTAACATTAAAAAAAAACATTACACAGGATGTTTATGTAAAACTGACAATATTTTGCTCCGTTTTTGTTTTGTTTTTTCAACATAGTAACAGATTTTTATTGTGAAAATCTGACGTCACTGCTTGTAGGCTGTGGTGTGGTTGTGAAGCTCCCACGAGGATGAAGGATTCTGACTCCATCTGCTTCCTCAACATGACTTCAACTGACATCAAAAGACCTTTCAGGACATTTCACTTTTCCTACTTTGCAGGAGTTTTCCAGGACTGGACTAACGGTTTGAAAAATTCTAGTTTTTCTTTGAATGGGTTAGCCTGGCACTTCTCCTTCCTCACTAATGACACTGCCTCCATTGTGCAGTTAGATGTGGTCCTGTTACACTCTGAGCTCACCAGTGTAAAACAGTGGTAAGACAACACCAGACTAAAACAGCTCTTGCTTGGTAGGATGTGCAGCGATGTGAATATTTAATCCTTGGAGGACCTTGCCGTGTACAAAGCCCTCTCTCTGACTCGTTACATAAGTTGGGGAGATGTGTAACCCGCTAAGGTAATGGGTTTTATTCTTCTTTAACAAGGCTTCCTCTCAGTACAGCTAATCTGACTCTGGATCTCCTCGGCTCTCTGACTCCCCCCTCGCTCTCTCTCTTGGGGCTTGTAAAGCTTTGAGTCCAATTTCATACACTCTGTTTCTTCCTTTTTATTACCCTCTCACTCTCCTCCTCTCCCTCCTCCCCCTTCATCACACACACAACTCGGTCTGGTGGTAATAACCCGGGATGTCGGCAACAAATCATCCCCCTCTGTTCCAAAAGGCTCACGGCGTGATGCACGGTGACCTTATGCTCGGGAGCAAATAGTAGAAAATGAGAAAGCCAGTGGCTGGAAATGGTTGTGTCTCGTATCCTCGATGGCACGATGATGCATCAGTGCCGTAACACAACTGTCTACGGCTTGCTCTTTGAAATAGAAATGGTTTGGCTTTAAAATGTGTCTCTACGTTGTATATTCTGGATTACATGTCACTGTGGCCAAAAATGAAAACTTGGTTCATGTACAATTGAAGAGTTCGCAACCAGAGAGAAAGTCTTTCAGCTTCATAAGTCTGTTATTGTGGAGGGGGATTGTAGTAGTGCTTAATTCAACAAGCAGTTTATTCTGATGCATATCACATCAGGAACATGAATCATGGGTTATTTAAGGAATCCTAAGTGGACAGCTCCATCTAGAATGGAAACCAGTGGTTCACAGAGTTTCAGTGTAAGTCCGTGAACATTATCAAAACAGAAATGGTCAGACGCTCGAGTTCAACACTCGACTGTTCACAGGGTTTTTGTGAAGGAGCTGATCAGGCTGCTGTTGTGCCATGTGAACATTATAAACACTGAGGCTGGTATGAGACTCGGTGCGGCCTCTTTATTAGGACTTGGTGAGCAGGGACGTGGAATCTGGCAGGTGTAAAGGTAACAGCTGCAGATCATCAGCGGTCAGGTTGAAACCGTTTATCTGCGGCCAGCTCAGCCTGTCTTCACAGAAACAAAGCTGGTTGCAAAGATGTTTGGCAGGCGTCGGCTCCATGAGCTGTATAGTAAAGGGTTGGCAGGAGGAATGCTGACCCACACTCCTTTTTTTTTTTAGATTGTTTCCTTGCAGCGTCTGCCAGCTAAAACTTGATGGTTCTTTTGGACTGACAATGTGCTTTGATCTGTGTTTCATTCCCCGGCTCACTAATTAACCGGATGCTCCCAGGAGCAGACCTGGAGGTGGAGGGCTTTTACAACAGAGCTGGATCCCGGACCCCACACAGTTGCCAAATGCCTGGCAATCCCCCACAGTCTTCCACAGCTTCTTCCCATGTGTGTCTCATTCTCTGGTCAACTACCAGCTACATAAGTACTGCAGACCCTGGAGTCTATTTCCTGAAGAAACACTGTAAAATAACAGAACAATCCAACTCATGAAAATATAATAGTTTAGCATCATTAAAATAAAGTTTGTGCACAGTTTAATTTAACATGAAACCTTGCATAATTTTTAGCTTGGTTAATATTAACCAAGCCAAAAATAATCTATTTATACATTTTAAAAAAGTGCTGATGAGCACAAACAAAATGAAGTTGTAAATTAAAGCGAGATGGACTCTATTCATCCTGGTTCTTATTTTAATGATAATCTTCTCAGAACGTACAACAAAGCTGTCCATGGTGCTGAAACATTATAAACAGGAGCACAGTCTTTGGACAGAGCTGTCCATGGTGCTAAAACATAAAAAACAGGAGCACAGTCTTTGGACAGAGCTGTCCATGGTGCTGAAACTGTTAGCAACAGAAGCACAGTCTTTGGACAGAGCTGTCCATGGTGCTGAAACTGTTATCAACAGAAGCACAGTCTTTGGACAGAGCTGTCCATGGTGCTGAAACTGTTAGCAACAGGAGCACAGTCTTTGGACAGAGCTGTCCATGGTGCTGAAACTGTTAGCAACAGAAGCACAGTCTTTGGACAGAGCTGTCCATGGTGCTGAAACTGTTATCAACAGGATCACTGTCTTTTTTAAAACCAGTGACCAGTGGTGACAGAAGATGTGCTGGACTTCACACAAAACACTACATAAATATAATTTCATTGCACATACAGTACATTCACTTAAGCCACATTAGCAGCGAGGATCTCTGGACTGCAGCATCAGTCAGGCAGTACCTCTGCTCCACCAAACTAAGTACTGGATGGACTGACATAAAGTTATATTCAGACATTCATGGTCATTGTATGAAAAACACATACTTTTGGTAAACTTTGGCTTAAAGTGAAACATAACAGTTTTTGGATGAATTCTTGTTATTTCAGACTCTCGTGTTCTCCATAGGTTGAACTGTAATAACACTGATGACTTTTCATGTTGAACAATCCTCAGATCTAAAGGAATGAAAGAATAAAATTTGGTGCAGATGTTCAAGAGAGTTTATATTTGTTTTATTCTCTCATTGTACATCATTTATCTCCAGACTCTACTTTTTTATTATTTGTTGTTACTTTATTTTTGTGACAATAAACATCTTGAATCTTGTATTTTTTACATCAGTTGCTTCCAGTGGATCAGTATTTTTAGCCCCCCATCATTCTGGTTTATGAATAAACCACAGATGGAAGGAAAGTCATTGGTTTTGCAAACATTATGTCTTATGTTTATTGCCCCACAGCAAAAGTTAAAATTCAAATATGATGAAATAAGATTGTGACCATGACACCTATTATCCCCAGCTCCTCCTGTCCACATGTTGAAGTTTCTTTGGGCAAGATACTGAACCCTAAGTTGCTCCCAATGGAGGCTCACACCTTGCATGGCAGCTCGGTAGCCATTGGTGTGTGAGTGAATGGGTGAATGAGTTGCCTTGTAAAGTGCTTTGGGAACTAGCTAAGGCAAAGAAAGTGCTATATAAATGTATTGCATTTACCATTTACCATTATCTGTGAAACAATCTACCTATGAGCAAAAACAAGAACATACTAAAAATCAAAGATAGGTTTGTATGCAACTTTTTTTAGTTAACTTTTTTAAAAGTCACACTGTAGTGTGAACATGCTACATAATGAATTCCTGTTTAAAACCAGTGTGTTGTGTGGGACTCAAACAGAGCTAAAGTATCTCTTGTCCTCACGGCCACACTGAACATGCAGATGTGAATCTGTGTGATCACATTAAAAAAAGGGCTTTCGATGACATTCAATGAGCATATCCACACTTTTAGCATGTCCTCAATATGTGAAACTGTGAAGTGGAAAATGATGTTTCAAACTGTCTTGTTACATAATAATAAAAAAGACATAATGTACTAGAATGAAGGAACACTACGACAAACATTTAATATGCTGAGAATCATCAAGACAAAGCACATCATGAAAACACCATCTGATCTTCCAGCTTTCTGCACATTATGTAACAAACTTGCTTCACAACACAGACATAACACTTTGTGTACTTTGCTTTTAAGCACAAATAAGGAAGAGAACTTTAACATATCAATGACATTTCTGAAATGCTTTGTAAATAGGATGCAGGTTCCCTCACACAGTGAGTAGTGAGAGATTTTTAAGACATAATTCAGCTAAGGGCTGTGCAACACACTCCCAGATGTAGAGAATATCAGTCATCTATAAAACACAGAAAGAAGTAGTTTAAATTCTGTATTGTATCCAGGAACCACAGTACATATAAGGCATATAAAGGCTGTGCTCATGCACAGTCGACTCACACTGCACTGATCTGTGAACAGAGATAAAGGAGGAGACACAAAGAACAGAGGAAAGTCCAGACAGAGGATGCAGGTGAAGGCCAGAGACAGAGAGAAGAGGTAGAATTAGCACAAATCAATGCTCAAGATGATTTATTTGCATAAATAAGACTCTCAGTTGCCAGAAGAATTAGACGAGGGTGCGGACAGGAGGAAACAAGAAGCTGATTTCTGTGGATCTGAACCAGAAATTGCGTCACAGGTGCAGCTGCTTGGTTCTGAAGAGGTTTCTGGGACAGTTCATTTGCAGTTCACTAGTCCTGACATCTGAATAACTGGCTCACAGTGTAGTTTGGTGAATCACTTCGTGGTAGGGAATGAGTCTGGGTGGTGCTACTTTAAGTGCCGAACAAGTCCCATCTGTCTCCCCCAGTGATTGCTGGAGCTCCATCAGATCAAATGGGCACCATTTACTTCACATCCATTCATCTCAGCAGCTGCTCACCACACATGTTCCCTCCCGGAGTCGGCTGAGGGAGCTCGGTCCGAGTCTTTGTGAAAAGATTTGAAACTTTTTATTGAGCTGTGTCATTTGAAAGACGATTACTTTTTTTTGAACTATATATATACTTTTTAAAAAATGCAACCTGGACATTTGAAAGGTCGTTCAGTTTGATAAATGACATTTGTCTCATTTTTCAATCAGTTCTGCTGACGGCAACTTTGACTTTGATCAAACTTAAATCAAAGTCAGAAGGTTTTCTTTAGTCTCACTGCTCCCATTGCAAAAACTCGTTAGTTAGAAGGGAAACATATGTTTTGCCTCTTAATTTAATGTTGCTTAAATCAAATTTAATCTCTTTGCCAGTTTCTCTTGTTTACATTCACTTTCATGAACGGGGCGAGGCACTGATTACATTGTTCCTGCTGCGACTGAATAAATGAAAGTGATGTGGAGGCAGCGGCAGAGAGCTGAATGTGCCTCCAAGTGTGGAAACATAAATGAAAAAAATACATTTTATTTAATTTCATTTTTCTGTTTGTTTCATTAAAAATGTGCAGATCTGTAGATGTTGCACTGATCGGACTGAAATGAAGGAGAATGGGCCTGAAATGAAGCCCTGAGGGACACCGAGAGACACACAGGATCCTCCAGCTCTTTAGTTTGTTTACAAACATAAATCACAGGTTAAATACTTGTAGATAGTCCTGTATGTTTATACCATTTCATAATATCTCCTGGTTTCAATTCAGCCTCGACTCAGAATCTGTTCAAACTTTACAGCAAAAACTTGGAATGTGTCATTTTGATGTGACTTTAGATTTTTTAACCCTTACATAGTTTTATGGTATATTTTTTTCTGTGTTTAATTTGACCAGGTTTTCAGAAATTCATGCAGTCAAAACCAAATTCCACAGAGCAGCATCTTATTCAAAGACTTCAGCTGATGTTGCAGTAATAACTCCACTAAGGTCACAATCAAAAGAATCTTTCTTATTTCAACTTTCTTATGTGAACCTCTCAGTTCAGGGTCCTTCAGCTTTGATATTGTGAAGCACAGACCTTGTGGAAACGATGAGTGTTGGTGTTACTGCTGATTTTCTTTGCTTCTGCACATGGTGGTTACACAAGAGTCGTTAGCAGTTATCTGAGCAGCTAACTGTGCTACATATGCCTCTATCTGTCTGTGGTTTAGTTTGTGTTTGTATTAGGAGTTTAAAACTGTGTGTGATGGTTTCATATTGTCTTATACTCTGCGTGTCTTTGTGTACTTTATTTATTTATATTGTATTTTGTGTGTGACATTTCAGTTTTACAGACAAAAAGGGACGAAAAAGAAACACAAACAAGGACAAGAAAAGCAAAAGTGTTTTTTCAAGAGGATTGTGAACTGGCTGTGGAGCAGTTTATAAAGACTGTGCAGTGTGAGGGCAGCACACACACACACACACACACACACACACGGCAGTAAAAGGAAGTGTTTCCATGAGGATCAGTATAAAACAGCTGTAGTAGTGAAGTTGTGACATTGTTTTCTGGGGTTTATCTTTTAGACAACACCACACTGATGCTGATCAAATCCATCTGTGAAAGGTGAACATGGAGAAACTCGTCGTTCTCTTGGACCCAGCGACCAGCTCCAACTCTCTGCTGTTTGTCTGGAAACAACTTAAGCAGGGTTTACAGGAGTGAGTGTTTCCCAGAGTCTGGATCAGCTCCACAGTCTCACACCTTCATCTACAGCTTCACAACTGGACTGAGGTTCAGATAAATAACATGTCAGCAGCCTGATGTGTGACTCAGTTAGTTTTACTTTCATCTTTTGAAATTACATATACAAAAACAGCACCAAGATATATACTCACAGATAGTTTTTCATGGAAAGTATTTAAGCCTCATAAAGCAACACTTTCCAGTATCCAACCTGAAGTGTTCAAGCTAACCGCAGTGTATCAGCTGTGACCTTTGTGGATGCACTAACAAGGCGGCGCAGGCTGCAGTGACTTGTCAGCAGTGCAGCGCTGAAGCCTAATCACCCGCAGTAACCTCAGTAAGAGGAAAACAGGGGAATCTGCAAAACTAATGAGTGCAGCTGATCACTGAGAGGCTCACAGAGACTCTCCAAACGCATGAGTGGGGTTCAAACCTCTGTGTCAGCAAACACCTGCTCTGCTGAAGTGTCCTTGGGCAAGATGGGGAATGAAAGCAGGATCCAGTGGGGCCTTTTCTCACCTCTGATGTACGAGTGGAAGTCTGCTCTGTGGAGGGATCCTGAAGAGTTCACATGGAGGAGGAGTGAAACGGAGACAGAGCAAAGCACACGATCAAACCAGCCAGCATCACCACTGACCTTTCCCAGAGGCCGGGCAGAGGGGGGCGGGGCCAACGCACGGGCTGCTGGTACTCTGCTAAATGCTAGCATGTCACAACCCATCTCATCAAATCCTTAATTCAACCTTCGCTCTGCCCCAGTGGGCTCCAGACGCAGTAAGAAACAACTTTACAGCACAAAACAGGCCGACAACAAGGGTGAGAGTGTGTGTGTGTGTGTGTGTGTGTGTGTGTGTGTGTGTGTTTCACTGCTGGAACTGTAATAATCTCACACACAGGAAGTGAAAAGATATGAAATAATACGACCAAAGAAGTGTGGCATTTTGAAGAAAAAACAGAATAGAAATAAAAGATAAAGCAGCAGCAGCAGCAGCTCCCAGCCTGCAGGAACTCACCTTTACTATAACACTGTTTTATTTCTGCACCACAGAATATAACCTTAAAGTGATAAAAACACCCTGAAGCACATTTCATATGAGCTAAAAGAAGCCTCTGCGAGCTTTAGCTTATCGCCCTCCGAGCTAAACTCTTCCAGAACAGCGGGGACAGGAACGGTACAGGATTAGCCTTTTGCTCCTGTCGCCCACAATTGTGTGTGTTACCTAACGTGCTTTGGTACAATCCGTATTTGTGAGCATGAAAATCTCTCGCTATGCAAACTCAGCCGAGTGCAGACGTCCCGGTGTTTGGTGTGAATGGCAGAGCGGCTTCTGGACATTTCTCAGGGGGAGTGTTGGACTTTTCATTTCAAGACAACTGACTAATTAACATCAACATATTGGAGACTAAGGCCGATGAATAAAGTTCAGGTGCAGTGATGTAGTGATTATCACCACAGTCTGTACAGCACAGACTGAAGCAGCCACTGTGATGTCACCTGCTGGTCTGAGGACTCTCATCCTAATCCAGGAGTTTGGTATCTGAACGTGGTCATGTTGGTGGTTTGGAGCAGGATAGGAAGGGAGGAGTCAGGAGGCGGGTCTGACCCTTGAACCTGAGGACAACTTTTGATCTTTTTCATAACGTTGCAGAATCTTCTCACACGCCTCAGTCTGGTGTTTGTGAAATGAGGCTTTGCCTGAAGCTGGCAGCAGGACAGAGGAGCTGTGGTTATTATTCCAGTGGAAGCGTGAGGGTCAGTCAGATGTGAAGTCGAGCATTTCAAATTGATTCGTGTACATACAGCACGTAACAGCGTTTATATCATCAATACACATTATTCTGCAGCGTGAGACTCTTCACAGGTTCATTCTTCCCCTGCAGACGCTCTGCTAATCACAGCCGAGCAAAACCAATCAGCAGACGTCTGGAAGTCTGACCGCTGTGTAGCAGCGACGAGTCCAGGGCAGTGAGCGGCTGCTGGAAATCACAGCAGATCAGCACCTTTTCAGGAGATGATTGTGTTTTTCAAAACACACAATAAGCTGCACAATGACTTGGAAAGGAGAGAAGAAGACAGAGGAGAGTGGATCATAATGATGGTGATTACTGCAGCAGACAATACTCCAGATATTTAGTCTAAATTTGTTTCAATGCAACAATCACACAGCAACAAACTGCATGTACCAGACAAAGGGAGATGGTCTCAGACGTCAGGAAGTTCATCAGCTACAGTCTCTGACTCTTTATGGAGCAACTCTGACAAATGACAGGAGGCTCAGTGTCACATGACACTTCAGCTGTGAGACATTGAGAGATTTAAATCCAAACAGCATTGAATGAATTAAGCATGTGATGCACTTCCAGCCTCTCAGCATCAGGACTGTGTGATGGACCATGTGAGCAGAGCGACCACGCTGCTTCTCAGGAATCACTCTTCACAACATCCTTTTATTTCTAGGACTGCTCTTATTTGTGTGTGTGTGTATGTGTGTGTGTGTGTGTGTGTGTGTCACTGCAGGACGTACTGTGTGATAATATCAGTGTTTTCTTCATGACCCTGACGTCTCCAATAAAACACAGAATAAATATTTCATGAATATTCTCCTATGAATCTGCATATTTACTGTATATAATCAGGAGTTTAATGGCTTGTTTACACAGTGCTCTTCCTCTCTCTAACTCTTCCTCAGCTCCCAACATGCCCTCTCGACATGTCTACCCATCTCCCTCCTTCTCTCTGTGGGCCCATTAAAACCAGCTTGGTGCTTTTCTTAAGTGTGATTAGTGGGGCTCTACAGGCCATCAACAAACAGCTGATCAACACACACCCATGAATGTTACATGAACACTTCAGCCAAAGCTCCAACATAAAGGTTTCTTATCCCACCTCCATTTTCTCTCTCTGTTTGGTCGGTGTTTTAATCACCACTTCAGATCCTCCATCACTCCTGCAGATATCTCCATCATCCTCCACACATGACTATTCATCTCCTCAGTGTCTTCAGTCTCTCTGGGTCTCTGTAGATGTCTCCACACTCGTCTCTCTGTGATGATCTGCTGATGGTTCATCTCAGTATTTCAGTGGAGCAGTGACTGTCCTCTCATCAGAAAGGAGGAGACTGAGGGACAGACGAAGACTTTCAAAGACAGGAAAAGATGATCCTTCATTAAAAGGACCAATCCAAGTCTGCTGTATGAAGACCAGCAAGATCCATGACTGAGGAGATGCTTTGAATATTTTAAGGAAGTTTGACTCTGAAGTTGCTGTTGACTAAACCACAATGACCCGGTTCCTCTCAAACACATATGGCAGTGGTGGGATTTGAACCCACGTCCCCTGAGAGACTGGAGCCTTAATCTAGCACCTTAGACCACTCAGCCACACTACCTGATGAAGAGTGATCATCACCTGCTGTTAAATGAAAAACCAAACTCCTGCTGCACAGACAGGACGTCTCTGATCAGACACTTTATGAGACAGGAAACCACCTCTGCAAAGTTTGGAGACAACATCAAACCCAGAGTCTCTGCTGTGAGAGCATGAAGCTGTGGGTGGGACCTCCTGGTCCTCCAGGGCCCCTATCCTGCAGGTTTAGATGTGTCCCTCTTCCAACACCTGGTTGACAAGTGGGAGAGTGAAGGAAAACCTCCAGCTCCAGCTTCATATCGGTGGGAACTGCTTTAACACTTGATTTGAAGTCTCCAGGTTTGTTTTACAGTGCAGAGAAAATAAAGAAAGAAAAATCCAGGAGGAAGCAGGTGATGATGTCAGAAACAGAGGATAAATACCTGCTGCTGTGCTGTAGTTGCTGTAAAAAGTTGAACTGCTATGACTCTAAATGTTCATGATGTTGGGGTAACAGTTATTTCCACCTCAACATGATCCCAGTTCATCCTCCACTCAGTACCTTCCTCTTTTTAACCCGTCAGTTGTCATGGAGATGGATGCTGATCAGCAGCTCAGTCGCTCTCGTGCTCATTGTTGTTGATCGTCTGTCTGCAGCTTCAGAGAACATCCTTCGTTCCTCCACCGTTGTGAGGATGTTACTTCTTTGTTAAAGGTGGGAGTGGGTGACAGCTGCTGTTTCCATCCACAAGATAAAACAAGCAGTGAGCACACAGTGTAACACTGCCCTGAGTTTACCTCCAACTGGCTGCACTCTAATTCATTTTATATAGACCTGGCTTCAATTTGAGCGATCACACATCTGCAACGAATGCTGACTGCTGCTTAAGTCAGAGGCGAAGAACAAAGACGCGAAGGGAGCAAGTGTTAAATAGATCTCTACATCATTCGGGCCATAAATGACACGAGCGCCACATGGCTCCGAGCAGGAAGGGGAGCGAGTGGGAGGCAGGAGGGAGGCTGGGGGGAGGGGAGATAACACCAGGAAGTGTTTACAGACCTTTTTATTTTCCCATCATCCTCGGCAGTGGAAAACGAGAACATCCACCGTCACCGGCAACAAAAGGGACAAAAACATGTAATCACAGCCTGTCAGGAGCATAATAAAGTCAAATTTATTAATATCTACACAGCCAACAATAACTGCCACTGCAGATACGCACCCACGCAGGAATATCTTCAGACCTGCTTTTAAAATGACCCTCGTTTATTTTCCTGCTGCATTAACAAATGTGCGCTCAGGAAACATGGAGACATGAGACGCTTCCACGCGGCGAAAATATATGCACATAATTTACATGAAGTCCAACACACACACGGTGGAAATAGCCCAGATGATGATAATCAAACTTTTGCAGCTACCTGCTGTACAGGCAGTAATGAGTTTTCTATGTGTTCACAGGAGGCAGCTGCTTCAGCCTCCAACTCACAGGAAGCTGTTGATGTATGGTCTGCAATTAAAGGTAATGATAAGGGATGAAATATGTATGTCTGAGTGCGATCTCAATTAGACTGTGGGGATAATGATGCAGGAGGTACAGTACGATTTCCTGTGAGGTGCTGAGCAGAGGAGAGGCAGCAGCAGCAGCAGAGATCAGGCTGCATGACAGACGGATGATCCCTGTGGGGGCGGGGCCACTGCAGCAACACAGGAGTCAGGTTTCAACAAACACCGAGCATTAAAGATAATCCATCACTTTAACCACAGTAACATCACCTGATTCCTCGTGGTTAGTTTTTCTGCTTTCCTCTTGTTTCTTGTTTTGTACTTTCAGTTTTCTTTGTCTGTCTCTGTGTCAGGTCCTGTCAGCTGTGTTTACTTTGGTTCTTGGTTCGGATTTCTTTGTTGTGTCATTTCCTGTTTTATTTTGTAAGTCTTGTCTCAGGTGTGTCCAAGTTTCACTTCCTGTCACAGTCTGGTCTCACCTGTCCGGATTGTTCTTCTCACCTGAGTCTAATGTCTCCTCATCACCCTAACTACTCATTACTGCTACTAACTACTGATTACTGCTACTAACTGATTACTGCTAATAAACTGATTACTGCTACTAACTAGATTACTGCTACTAACTTGATTACTGCTACTAACTGATTACTGCTACTAACTGATTACTGCTACTAACTACTGATTACTGCTAATAACTGATTACTGCTACTAACTACTGATTACTGCTACTAACTGATTACTGCTACTAACTGATTACTGCTACTAACTACTGATTACTGCTACTAACTGATTACTGCTACTAACTACTGATTACTGCTACTAAACTGATTACTGCTACTAACTGATTACTGCTAATAACTGATTACTGCTACTAACTGATTACTGCTACTAACTACTGATTACTGCTACTAACTGATGACCACCGCAGCAGCTGCTCTGTCAGTGTTTCCTGGTGGAGTGTGAGCTGTGCTGCTGGCAGCAGGTGAGTGACAGGTGGAGGAGAGGATGGATGTAAACTTAGTTTTAATATAATGTAATGTAGGAAATAAAAATCTGAACGGAAGTTCTTCGGTCTCCACCTCGGTCTCCACCTCAGTCTCCACCGTTTGTGAAAACACCAGCAAACATCACGACTGATGAACACCAGACACACACTGTCCCAGTTAAAGGCACCAGTGACGTCAGTGCAAACATTGATGTATTAAGAAGAAATAGAAACTTTCAGTGATGTCATCGCTCTCACTCCAACACAGTTTACTCAGTAACAGGGTTTCCCCCACTAGCCCCGCCCACAGGTGGCGGTTTGACCTCCACACTGTTTCACAACAGGAAGAAGAAAGTGAAGTTGTAAACTTCCTGTAAAAAGTTCCAGATGTATTTTTATAACAACAGTAAATAAATCAAAGGTTTTGTCTTTGCAACACTGTGACCGTTGGAAAGCAGCAGGGCGGCCATGTTGACCCAGTACAATGGATGAAAATGGAAATCCTATTTATGTAGAGGAGACATTAATGCTTCAACGTTCTCCCTGCAAGTCTCTCTTTACAGCACTGACTTCAATCTATACAGCATCAAAGCTTCCCTCAGGGAGGGCGCCTGGCATATGGCACAGAAATGATGAAGGTATCTCCCTGTATGCACAGCAACGCATCATTATACAATCATCCTGAGAGTTCTGTGGCAAAGAAGTTTATTTACTGGGTAACACTGAGTAAAAGAGGAGGTGCACACTGTGAGAGATGTGTCTGTTGATGAGCTGAGTGCTCAGTGTGATCTGAATGATCAGGATGGGTTTGGACATTGGTGTAAGTCACGTCTTTGATATTAAATGTTGTGAAATGTTTAACAAAGTGAAAGTTGGACTGACTGACATGTGGAGCTGTGACCTGGTTTCAGCCTGATTCACTGAAAACAATGTTTTATATTTGAAAAGCTGATCAATCATACAGATGATTATGAAGTTATAGTTTGGTTCAGGAAGCAGACACAGTCAAAGTATCAGACTTTTAAAATAAAAAGATATTTGAACATCTGGAGTCCATCAGAGGTCCACCTGACAGCCACGGACTGACCAGTAAAATACCATCAACATGCACTGTGTGTTTAGTTACAGTCCAACAAGCTGCAGACAAACACAAACAACACAAGTTCATAAAAACTACTGAGTGAACTGTTCAAACTGACCAGGTGCTTGTTGATTGGGTCATTGCACTGAGCAGCCAATCAGCTGTCAGACAATCAGCTGCATCAGCAAGGTGCAAAAAGCAGCAAGTGGCAGCTGATGAAGTCCACGACACACAGTCTGTGCAGAAGTTCAGTAAAACCCTGTTCATCACGTGTTTGCAGGAAAAACCTTTGGTCTGAACATTTCTGAAAGTGTCAATCATCAGTTTGGTTGAATCATGATCTCAGCAAACAAACCTTCATCAGTGATGAAGATAGATCAGTGATGATGTGAAGAGAAGCAGCAGGTCTTAAGATGCAGATTACAGTCGGTGCAGGGTGGGGAGGAACAGCACTGTGCTGGTATCTCAGCTGAACTACACACTGCAGTCCCTGTAAATCCATGATCATGGCGACTATTGGATAAAACAGTGACACAAATCTTTAGACAAAACAGAGCCGAGCGGCTGCAGTGAGTCGAGCAGCACAAAGGAAGATGAAGATCTGACTGAAATCAACCCAGGAAGTTGTTACAAGTGAGAAAAATGTGAATCCTGTAAATCCTGCAGGAGTGGTCACCTTCATCATGGAGAGCTCCTTCACTAACAGTCAGAAGATGAGATCATTTATTATTAGTGGAGATAAACACTGGTCTCTGAACATCATCAGTGTTTCAGGTTTGGTTTATTTATGATGCAGAAGTTGGATCCTGTAGAAATGATGCTTCAGGTGAACTACACACTAAATGCTGGGTTGTTGATCCGGGGTCAACACCGCTCCAACGACAAGCTGGGTGAATCTGACCCAGTGACATGAACTGGTTACTGAACACTTTGAGTCTTTTCCAGTATTGTGTTGTTTGTGCCCAGTGCATCTTATTGGTTTAAACTGACCCAGCATCTGGTTAGTCCCATATTTACCAGACATTATTAGTGGTGTACATGGTTGAGTTGAATATCAAGAAGTATGGAGGAGGAGCTTCAGGTGTAACATCCATGCTGCCCAGTCTGACCAGTCTGACCAGTCTGGTACTGTGAGGGTATCACTGTGGATCCACCTGCCTCCGTCCTCCATCACTCCCAGTCGTCTGGTGATTCATTTATCATGTGAAGTCCCCTCCTGATCCCAGTCCCATGTAAATAAGGCTCAGAGTGGGCCTCCCTCCTCCTCCTCTGCCTCCAGGGAGAGCAGCCTGAGCCCCATGACAGAGCAGCTCTTCCTCCACTTTGCTGAGGCTGCAGGTGACTGTGCTCCTCCTGCTGCACTGCTAACTAACATTTACACTACGTGGAGCTGTCAGCTGAGCAGACGCCGTCCTCGCTCGCACCGTCCTGGAGGTTTACCGCCGCTCTGCGAGTGCGTACACACTCCTGACGACATGCAGCTGCATAATGAAGCTTTGAAGCTGAATTATTTCCCATCTCAGTCGATATTTTTAATGCAGAACCTCATGATGTGAGTCCTGGTAACTGAAGCTGTGTCGTGTTTGTGATGAAACAAACATTATTAGTATGCAATCTGCAAGGCTTCATCTGACACTACACAAGTCATTTTATTTACACAGCATCAAACTGATGTAGTTACACAAGTGAAGATGACATTACCTAATATTTCAGTAAAACTAATCCTGTCTAGACAGGAATTTAGTCACGTATACCAAAGTTTGGGGCTGGCAACTCCTTGTGAGCAGCTGGATCCAGGAGATAGCTCCGATGCTGCATTGATTTCAACACTGAGAGCGTGAAAAGAAGGTTTGGATTCAAGGAGGAGAAAAGGTGAAAGGCAGGTTTAAAAAGCCTGAGACAGTGCAGAATGGTTGAAATGTCAAGAAGCTGTTTGCAGTGAACATTTCAATTTCACTGTGGCAGTGGCAGAATCTTTGTATCTTTATATTTCATCCTGAAATACACATGCATGACAGGACAGGTTGGTGAGAGTAAACCTTTCAACTGGCTGCAGAATAATACATTTACAGGGTGCTGGAGTCTTTTCTTCATTTACCACTGAACACACGTCTGGATCCACAACAACAGCCCAGAGGACACGGCTTCATCTCCCCAGTTAATTCTGACGTGTTGTGCCAGTGACGGTGAATCCACCGCGAACCTCTGGTGTCCCTCAGATATTTGGCCCCGAGCTAATTTACATAAATTTGCATGCTAAATAAGATGCTTCAAATAAGGGCAACATTATGCAAATTTGAGAAAACTAATTATTAAAGCTATTTATTTTTGGTTTAATTTTAGCGAGGCCCCGTTTCAGTAAGTATGTTAGTGTCGTACACTGCAGCAGAGAGCGGCCATCACTGAGTGATACTGATACATATGAATATATGAGGAAGATGATACAATGGAGAGAAGAAGAACAGCCTCAGTGATCTCAGTCAAACAGGATTTAAAAGTGAAGAGTTTAGTTTGTCTGTTGTTGATCAGCAGAACACAAACATTGATTTTCTCATTGAACATCAGTAAGAAAGTGATTACTTTCTGTTTTAGCTCAGTACAGCAGCCTCTCACATCACCTCATACAACTGCTGCTTAGATACCACCAGCAAGTCAGTGGGACACACACTGGATTATAATAATGGTGGCAGATTGTTGACTGGTAACTGGGATGAAACTGGTTTGCTGAGTTTCAGGCTGTAAAATGAAAACAACCTGACAGATGCTAACAGCTGCAGAGCTTCAGGAGCTACAGAGACGGACTGGTCCATTTGATGTTGGACTGGTCCATGTGATGTTGGACTGGTCCATTTGACGTTGGACTGGTCCATGTGATGTTGGACTGGTCCATTTGACGTTGGACTGGTCCATTTGATGTTGGACTGGTCCATTTGATGTTGGACTGGTCCATTTGATGTTGGACTGGTCCATTTGATGTTGGACTGGTCCATTTGATGTTGGACTGGTCCATTTGATGTTGGACTGGCCCATTTGACGTTGGACTGGTCCATTTGATGTTGGACTGGTCCATTTGACGTTAGACTGGTCCATTTGATGTTGGACTGGCCCATTTGATGTTGGACTGGCCCATTTGACGTTGGACTGGTCCATTTGATGTTGGACTGGCCCATTTGATGTTGGACTGGCCCATTTGATGTTGGACTGGCCCATTTGACGTTGGACTGGTCCATTTGACGTTGGACTGGTCCATGTGATGTTGGACTGGTCCATTTGATGTTGGACTGGTCCATTTGACGTTGGACTGGTCCATTTGACGTTGGACTGGTCCATTTGACGTTGGACTGGTCCATGTGATGTTGGACTGGTCCATTTGACGTTGGACTGGTCCATTTGACG
>OOFC01039000.1:0-13006 GCA_900323345.1 Pseudochromis fuscus
ATAGTCTTGTTCTTTGTGTGTTCTTGCTCAAGCCTTGTTTCCTGTCTGCCCTGTCACACCTGTCTTGATTGTCTCGTCTGCCACAGCCTTCCCTGATTGTCCTCTCCACCTGTGATCCATTGACCCTCGTTACCCCAGTGTATTTAACCTCATGTGTCTCTTTGTCCTGGGCCAGTTTGTTTGTAGCCTACGCTCGTGTACCAGCTTTTGGTTCACAGTCCTTGTTTCAAAGTCATAGTCATAGTCATAGTGTTTTCTGGTTTTTTGGATTTTTTGCCTGTCATTTTGGAAACCTCAGCCCGAATTAAAACACATTTTGATAATCCTGCTCTCGCCTTGGTGTCTGCATCTGGGTCCCTGTTCCTTGCCTGCTTCCTGACAGAAGTCCTGACAAAAACCTCCAAAGACCTTGTTGAAAGATCCTTAGGGAGGAGGTTGGGGTTGATGGTTGGGAGGAGGTTGGTGGTCGGGAGGAGGTTGGGGTTGATGGTTGGGAGGAGGTTGGTGGTCGGGAGGAGGTTGGGGTTGATGGTTGGGAGGAGGTTTGCTTGTGAGATAATACCTTTTTCTATTTTATTATTATTATATACTACTACTGTTCTAAGCTACTGTGACAATAGAATTTCCCTTGTGGATCAATAAAGTCTGTCTAAGTCTAAGTCTAAGGTTGGTGGTCGGGAGGAGTTTGGTGGTCGGGAGGAGGTTGGTGGTCGGGAGGAGTTTGGTGGTCGGGAGGAGGTTGGTGGTTGGGAGGAGGTTGGGGTTGGTGGTTGGGAGGAGGTTGGTGGTCGGGAGGAGGTTGGGGTCGATGGTTGGGAGGAGGTTGGGGTCGATGGTTGGGAGGAGGTTGGGGTCGATGGTTGGGAGGAGGTTGGTGGTCGGGAGGAGGTTGGTGGTCGGGAGGAGGTTGGGGTCGATGGTTGGGAGGAGGTTGGTGGTTGGGAGGAGGTTGGTGGTCGGGAGGAGGTTGGGGTTGGTGGTTGGGAGGAGGTTGGTGGTCGGGAGGAGGTTGGGGTTGGTGGTTGGGAGGAGGTTGGTGGTCGGGAGGAGGTTGGGGTTGGTGGTTGGGAGGAGGTTGGTGGTCAGGAGGAGGTTGGGGTTGATGGTTGGGAGGAGATTGGGGTTGGTGGTTGGGAGGAGGTTGGGGTTGGTGGTTGGGCAGTAAACACCCAAATATCCTGGTGACTGTGGCTCACACGAGATGTTTAATTCATCAGAATCTTTCATTTGGATAAAAGCAGATTGTCAACACTGTGGTGACTGATTCTCATATGAATCATATTTTGAAAGTTTAATTTACTTTGTGAGGCAGTGAAAACCTGCCAGGAAGCCAGGGGTCTAATCCCACCTCCCAGGACCACAGAGTTTCCTCACGTCTGCCAAGTAGTTTTAGCTGAATACACTTAAGTCAGAGAACAGTAGATTAATTTTTATTTTGATATGATTGTGCTTGTGTTAACCTGGGTTTCTCCCTTTGAGCTGCAGTGTGTGATGGAGGCCTGGCTGAGTGGCGCAGTAATCACCCTGCTACATGTGAAAATGCTGCAGCTAATTGGACTCGGGGGACCCAGAGCGGCTGATTCAGAGGGGGAGTTTGAATGAGTTGTTGGTTTAGTTTCTTTGTTTCTTTTGTCTGCCTTGCCAGTGGCAGTGGAGATCTGTGCTGCTGAGCTGAGTGTTGAAGGTTTGTTGAGTTTAATTAAGAGGCCTTTCTGACAGTGGCAGGTTGCTGACTGTGGCCAGCGGGATGTGTAACACCTTAGTTTAGAAACATTGTTTCTGCCTTTGCTCCTTTTTTCTTGGATGAAACTTTAGTTTTCTGTGTGGATTAAAATTTCATTACAAGGCAGCACCTTGAAGAGTGAGGAGTGGTGTGATGTTTGCTTACTCGCCATCGCTGTCAGATAACGCTGCACACGGGGATTTAGCGTCTTAGCCTGAGTATATTTTTCTTACGTCAATTTGTGATTTTGTTCCCAACCAGAAACCATATGTTCAACAATTTAGGAGATAAAGAAAAGTGTGATGTGTGTATAAATGACATCACCCAGTTTGGAGGCAGGGTGTCTGCATTGTTTGTTCATACCTCCCTCAGCTACTTTGTACATGTCTCAGCTTTGACATCAATACTTGTATGACTCAGTGTGTAGCTGAGATCCTCTCCTGTTGTACTTTGTGTGTTTTCCCTCAGTCTCTGCCATATGAAACCAGTGATGTCAACCTGCTTTAAACACTCTGGGTTTATCTGGAGCAGAACTAAGACGTGCAGAGATGCTGCGATCTGTGATCTCTGCTTTCAAATGGCCACAGGAAGTCACAGCGTCTGAGTCAGTGGATGCTGTAAAGAGGAAACTGCATCTTTTACACTTTAACTTTGACATGTTTGTAGTTTGAAACAGTTTATTTGGATTCAGCTTTAACAGACGATCGTTCACACATCTTGTTGAGAGATATTCAAACCGAGTGTTTGATGTTTTGTGTTTAAATGTGAAATGTTTCTCACAGAGCAGCAGTGCAGTGGTTACATTTAGAGAAGAGCTGCAGCACATCAGGTACTTCACAAAGAAATAATGTTTTCAGCTTTAATATTGTAAAAGTTTCTGTGTAACATTTGACTTGTTAAATGAAGGAGTTTCTTTGTGAAAAACACTTTAACACAGTTTATGAATCAGTGTTTCTGTTCCTAAGAAGAAGTAAAGAAGTAAAGATATCTGTCACTTCACCTTTACTGTCTTCACTGGGTTAATACTCACAGATGTATTTACAACTGTATGTAAGAAGTAAACAGTTTGATTATAAATGTCTGTGAAATACTGATTTGTGAGGAAAAAAATTCATCAACGTGGTCCTTCACAATAAGAGATATTTCTCTGTTGACATCACTCATGTACATTTAACATCTCTTTTTTTCAGCTCTGTTCATGTTTTTATAGATTTTCTCAAATATAAACTGGTTGTCAGTTAAACGTTACTGATACTGTCCTGTTGTGGTCCATATGATCAAATAAAAGCTGCACCAGAAATACAGGCCGAGGAGACAACAGGTGAATGAGTTAAAGACAGTTCCTGTAAATATTTCACCATAAAAGCCCAGTTCAAAAAATGAAGGGATTCTCTTCATTAAAATACAATTACAGGGCTTTTATTTTGAAATTAAAATGGTTGTACCAACAGCATAATAACTTTAATATTTTGATCCACTCACTTTGTACTGAAATCTGTTTTATTAAACTTATCAAAGACACAACTTTATTTATAATTTCCTTGAATACAAGCAGGTCTCAAACCGAGGCCTGTTACCTTCACTCAGCTGCATCCTTTCATGTTCACTAGTTAAAGATTTACTGCATTAAAAAAACATCTGTAATGAATATATTGTAAAATCAGAGCATACAGTCTAATGTTGAGCCTCCCATCAGCAGGGCTTCATCCTGATGCACTGAACACAGGAACCATGTTCACAGCTGGATCCTTCAGACTCCATCTGTCCAGATTCACAATGTGACTGAATTCATTCATGTGCTGTGGTACTGCAGGCCCATAGGAAGGAGTCCTGCACACTGTCCAGTGTTAACTTATGACAATATGTTTGTGTTGTGTGTTGGACACAGCAGACGACATCACACATGGATGAACCCGGAGCTGTGACCCCAGCAGAGCTGCAGCTCAGACCTGCTCCCTGGTTTTCATGCTAATGGTCGCTAATCTGGTGCGACTGCCTGTCCCATCGAAGAGGCTGTGTGTGTGTGTGTGTGTGTGTGTGTGTGTGTGTGTGTGTGTGTGTGTGTGTAAAGCTGCCACTAACGAGTTCCCCTCTGAGCAGCATGTTTTATTTAACAAACAGTCAGACCACAGCGCTGTTGACACCAACAGCCATAAACAACGGTACAGGAAGTGTGAGGCTGAGCCAGGCAGCTTCAGACGTGACTGCAGCTCCACACATGAGGCAGGAAAACTCATTTACAGCAGCTTTTGTCTGCAGCACAGATACAGCGTCCGTTTTACCAGCAGCTCAGTTCTACCTGCCGTGGATTAGACTTAAACCCATTACAGTGAAAGGCCTCGATGCACGGACCATAGAAAGTGCAAAACAGAATATTATTTGGCCGCCGCTGGACTCGCCATCTGGAGCAGCGGAGGTGGTTTTCCCCGGGGAGGTGTAAGACTAAGTCCAGAGATGCTGGACCCAGGCCTGCAGCTCACCTCCTGCTCCACCCCCGAACCCTCACAGCTCCTCTTTGTGCTGACAGGCTCATTTCCTGGCTGTATCACCCAGGTCACCTCAGCTGAGTGGTGACCCGATGCTCTCCTTCAGGGGTTTTTCATCATGAATCACGTGTCTCTAAATTATGGCCATTATAATCTCCACACCAACACTCTGCCACCTTCATGCTGTAATCTTCTGTGTGGGCTGCTGTCGTCCAAACAGTTCAACCTGAAGCCGGTCAAACAGTAGAAGGTGGATATTTGGAGCTAAAGCTTCACATTCAAACTAAAGATGGATGCTGCACAGAACCAGACATGAAGCTACATTTAACCAGAAGACAAAGGTAAGGACTGGTACTCACCACTGACTGAGGAGGAGGAGGATACAAAGACCTTTTTAAACAGTTTCCTCTTTGAGGATCAATGAAGTTTTCTGATTGTGAAGAGCAACGTTTTGAGGATGTTTTATGATCTTTGTACAAATGACAATGAAAGTGACCGTCGGTGACACGATGACTTGAGAAAATATGATGCTACTGAAGAATCCTGATGTGTTTGGTGTGGAGATGTTTGGTTTGGTGAGATGTTCTGAAGAGGCCTGGCAGCTGAGGACACTGCAGCTGCTGCAACAGGACATTTCATTTAGTTTGGTGAATTCAAACTTCTGAATCTGTCTCCGTTTAACCCCAAGAACCACAGCAGTTACAGGCCTTTAAATACTCTGGTCAGCTCCATACACACCTTCATCCTTGACTTCTATGTCTCAAAGTCACATCTGCTAATGTGACAACATGTGGATCTGTGTATGTCAGAGGTTACATGTATGTAACATATAAAGTAACATGTCAAACACAGATGTAACATTACAGATCTTCACTACCTTTGAATCTGATAATAAACTACTACTACTACTACTACTACTCTCCATCCATACCCGACCTACTCATCCCCTGCCACATGACCTCCAAATCATTTCCATATTGATTCCTTTCACAAATGGAGGAGTTGTATTTTTCTTTGTGCTTGTCAACACTGCTCAAGTCTCCAGAGCCCATCATCCTCCTCACACATGTACAGACAGAAGACAAAGGAGAGGAAACACCAGCAGGAAAGGTCTGAGCAGTTCAGCAGCTTGTCGTGGATTCATCACGTCTCTTTACCTCTGCGAGAAGATGGACACAACAATGTTCCCTCATTGGTTGTTGACATGATGCTGGTGGAGAACAGCTGTTCTGAGCTGGGTTTAGTCTGGAGACTCTGAAGGCCATAGCATGTGATTCCTATTATATTTATACTCATCAAACCAATGTCATGTTGAATATGTTTTACATATAAACTGATGCACGAGCATCACACTCGTCAAAAATCCACTTTTGCTTCACCTCAGAAAAACAAGTGTTGTCTGTCAGAGCTTTATCAACAGGATCTCCACCACTGTCAAACCCTCAGACCTGTTCACTGAAGTCTCTGAAACCTCCAGGGAATACACACATCTGTCTGTATGTGCACATGGTACCTGTGTATTGTACCTATACAGTAATGATCATATAAGCTGATGGTCCCTCAGCTGTTCATGAGGCTGTAAACTAGATGCTGCTAATCTGCACTTAGAAAGTTTTCTATGTCTGAATGTGTGGAGCTTTTATTTTGTAGTTGGTTTCCTGTCAGACTGGATGCAGCTGGTGTGACTCTGATCAATCAAAGAGCATCACAGAGTTTCCTGCTCAGAAGATCTGGAAGTATGTTCCTGTTTATCTTTGTCCTGTTTATCAGGAGCTGCCTGATGTACACATCTGGTTTCTGCACCAATTACTCTTTAAAACTGGTCTAATTTTTCATTAAGTCACTGTTAGACAAGCACAGTATGATTAATCTAATAACACAAGCTAATGACAGTATGTTATGTATTGAACACAAACAGTGCTGCCTGGAAAATGACAGTAAGGTCTCAAATTGAAGGACTTTTCAGCAGCGAGCTCCATCCATCTCTGGTTTGCTGTTGGTTGACGTCAGTAACAGTGAAGAAACATTTTTACCATTTCTCCCGACAAACCAGTTTCAGTTACATCCATGACTTGGATGTATTGAGGTTGGGATCTGGGTTTCAAACATGATGTATTTATTTATTTCACCTTGTCAGCCCTCCTGCTGCATCACTCTGCTCCTTCAGGTCCTGCACTGCTGCCCTGATCTTCTCCTCTAACATGTCTGGATTTCTGTCCTGGGGTTTTAAGCAGTCCAGCTAATGCCCCCCCCCAATACATCATTGGGTCATGTTGTTGTGAAGCAGTTCAACTTTTGTTGCAGCTGTCTGCAGAAACGTATCCCAGGAGTGTATCCTGGTGGCCATTTGTCAACTTCAGGAACACCAAGCAGCAACCTGCAGGGCTGAGAGTGAAACCAACACAAATGTGCAAAAAAACAACCAACAAAAAACTCCAGCAGTTCCTGGAAGGGCGTGACCACAGTTAGCTGCTGCCTTCACTCTTTCTGAGCTTGTTGTCCAAATATGGTCACTTCTGGCTCGAAAAAAAATCCTAACTGTTGATGGCAAACATGCCAAACTCTTCAAAACACGGGTTCACCAACCAGAGGCTGACGTCACTGTGGCTACATCCATCCTTTACATACAGCTGTGGATGTATTGTGTTTTTTTAATTTTCTTTTTAAATGTTTGGGAGAGTTTCTGTCTGACCATTAACTGACCATTAACTGACCATTAACTGACCATTAACTGTCCATTAACTGTCCAGTTGTGGATTGATGAGCATCCAGGTCTTGAGAAATGCTTTTCCAGTTTCATACATCTCTATGATGCTTCCTCTGAGGTCCTGTGAAAGTTGTTGCTAACATGTTGTGGATGAAGGGATGTGAGCAGAGACCTGTCAGCCTGTTTCCTCCACCTCCACCCTGCTCTCTGAACTGAACACCTGACTCCAGCTAGCTGTTGGAGAAGTGGTTAGCTGTGAGCTCCACCCACTCCCTCCAGCCTGGACTGTGGAGGATTACTCAGAAAAAGACACGAGCAGTGGGCTGGTTGTGTGGTATTAGTTTGTTCAGATTGTGTGTTTGTCTATAATTGTGACTTGAGATGAAGATCTGAGCATTTCATGAGTAATCACAAGTTTCACAAACTTCTCGTCCCGTCCTATAATCCTGTATGTTGTTACATGCAGAGTCAGCAGGTTTTTAATAGATTTTCTACGGTGTAATTGCTCCACTTGTAACTTAGACTCACTGTGTACCTGCTCTGCTTTGCACACTGCCTCACAAAGGGCCTGAGGCATGTTGCATATTTGAGGAGTGAGGTGAAATGAGACGATAGACACAGATTAAACCCAGGCAGTGTACAGTTTGTACAAGTCAGTGTTTTCTCTCCTTGATCTTCACCAGGTGGTTCAGACCAGGAGCCATTAACATGTCATTTCACTGGTTTTCAGTTGATACAATCACAGAGTCAGTCACTGTGTAGCAGTTACTACTTTACTAAAGGCCACGGTCATGGTCATGGTGTTTTAGCTCTTACCAAGCAGCAAGAAGAGAAAACCATTATCCACAGTGGGGGGAAGTGGATGTGATGATGTCATAGATTAAAGAAAACACACACACCAGGCAGTGAGGTGTACACACAGGTCAGTCAGCGGTCATCAGGTGCAGACGTGCTGCAGGAGTCAGCTGTTTGTAGATGATGATGTGAATATCGTTTCCCTCGACGTGCCCGTGCACTGCATCTGTGTTCCATCTAACAGCTGTGTGTGTGTGTGTGTGTGTGTGTGTGTGTGTGTGATTGTTGAGCGTTATGTACACCTGACCATCCATCCTCTGAACTACGACCCCCACCTGGGTCACGGTGGCAGCAAGGCGAGCAGAGACGCCCAGACGTCCCCGCCCCCACTTCTTCTAGTTCATCCCAGCTGCTCCCACAACAACTGAGGGTGTTAATCCCACCAACCAGTCCCCGGCTGACCTCTGGGTCTGGCAGGAGGTCCACAGGTTGTTTTATTTTGCTGTGCCTGCTAAACCTCCAATGGGAGGCGACCGGGGGCATCCTGATCAAATGCCTAAACCACCTGAACTGGCTCCTTTCAGTGTGGAGGAGCAGCAGCTGAGCTGGTCCTGGACGGCACACTGAGGTCCAGCACCTGCAGCACAAACTCATTTCAACCACTTGTATCCACAGCCTCACTCTGCAGGTTATTACCCAAAGTTCATGACCACAGGTGAGAGTTGGGATGTGGAGCGACTGGCTCAGCTCCCCTTTACCACTACATCCTGCTGTACTGCTCCCTGCCTGTTGGTGACCTCATGACCCCTCCACCCCCCACTCATGACCAAGGCCTTGAGATCACTGAGCTCCTGCTTCTGGGTTCAATCCTCTGCCTGTACCTGGGGCGGCTGTGGCTCAGCTGGGAGAGCGGGTCGTCTATGGATCGTAAGATTGTGGCTTTGTTCCCCGGCTCCACATGGTCCATATGTCAAAGTGTCCTTGGGCAAGGCACTGAACCCTAAGTTGCTCCCAGTGGTGGCTAGCACCTTACATGGCAGCTCAGTAGCCACTGGTGTGTGAGTGTGTGTGTGAATGAGTTGCCCTGTAAAGCGCTTTGGGACCGAGCTCAGGTCAAGATAGAGCTACATCAATCCACTTTGCAGGGAGCACACCGTCCTCTCCCAGCAGAGATCCATGGACTCAGCTGATGACGACATCATCCACAAACAGCAGAGACTTCACCTGATCAGTTGAAGACCAAACAAGAGCTCAGCCCCGAGTCCAACCAGGAATCTGCTGCATGGTCATTGTTCAGGTGAAGGTGAGTGGTTGAAGGCAGTAATAATAATTAGTGATCATTTATCCACAGTACCTCTGAAGTCCAGCAGTGAAGAATGATTCATCCACTAACCGCAGTCTGACACAGTCCACTTCACACAACTGTGCAGAGTAGTAAAAATGACTTTTATATGAACTTAATAACAACTTTATGTTTATTTGACTCAAACTCTTGTCTGGTGAGTTTTGATTTGATTTGGATGTTAAAACAACAACTTTAGATTTTGAGGTTCACTGTGCTGTAAGATTTAACTGGGGGTTTGGTCTAATTGATTGAACTGATTTAATTATTTGAACATTTGCTGTCTTCACATCAAACTCATATATATACATATATTTACATATTTAAAAAAGATTAGTAAAAGTTAAATTACACCATGTGATGACATTAGCAGTCAAACAACATGAATGTGACAGTGTGTGAGTGACAGTCTGAACACAGACCTACAGGTGAAGTGACTGGTTTCCACTGAGAAATGTTTGGATTGATTGATTGATTGATCTGCTACAGACAAACAGTGACACCAGGAGCCTGATCAATCATCACAGATACCATTCAAAAGTTCACAGCATGAATATCCACAGATTTACCAGCTGTCTCAGGGACTGGGCCTCACTCAGTGTGCCAGAGGGAAACACCTGATGTGTTCATTGAGACTGGGAGGTGGTGGAAACTGTAGAAGTCCCCCAGTCACTAACCAGTCAGGTTAGTGTGTGATGAGGAGACAACAAGCTGCTGTTCAGCACGTCTTCCTCCTCAGAGCAGAGGACCAGATGCTGTCAGTGTCTCTCTGTTTTATAGATGAGTTGGAGGAAAGCTGCAGCGTTTTACTAGAATTGCTCACATCACTTGTGAATGGTCCATTAGTTAAGACTGATCACCTTTATTAAGTTTCTGCAGGGGAGAGAAACGAGAGGGGGCCACAGAGCATCTGATTGGGAAAAATGTCCTTCACATTCATGAGTTTTACTTTAAGTGCAGCGTGACACAAAGTTTCACTTTCAACACGATGGTTAAATCAGAGCGACAGTCAGTTAGGGTTGGGATGAACAGGAGTGGGGAGGGTGTTTGTTTTCAGTTATTAATTAGATGGATGCTGGATGACACTGGGAGCAAAACTCTGAATTTACATGTTGGAGCTTGTGTGCAGCTGCTCTGCACAGGAAGTCACACAGAGCTGCAGACATGACGCTGAGGCGGCAGGTGGACTGTCTGTCACTGATCATGTGCAGTCAGAGGGAGCTGAGGGCGCTCCAACAAGATCTTTGGTCCAGTGTTCAGGACATAAGAAACAGCAGAGTCGTTACAGAACATCTGCAGAGGAACAGGAAGTCAGAGCAGAAACACTGAAGTGTGTGTGTGTGTGTGTGTGTGTGTGTGTGTGTGTGTGTGTGGGACTGAGTTATTAAATGAATTTAAACCATGATTTAAAACAATGCAACAAATCACAGGAGCTACAGGTTTTTAAAAGGAGAAGCACAGAAGCTGTTCATGGTTTTATGTTGTGACACAAACGTGACAAGTCAATACCAATAAAAGTAATAAATACATGTTGTGTTTCAGGTTCTCCTGCATAAACACAAATGATGTCATAAATATATGAGCAGCTGGATGATGTAATGTCCTTCTTGTCTTCAAAGCTGAAGGGTTGGGAGCAGGAGAACTGGGCAGTGGAAGGATGAGAGCACCTCTGAAGAGGATGCAGTTCTGGGAAGATGAGCTGCTGGAGACAGTGTGATGCTCTGGTGATGCTCTGCTGGGAGACCTTGGATCCTGCCATCCTGTCATGTGGATGGTGCAAGGACACAGCAGCTATCTAAATATTGTTGCAGCCATGGCAACAGTTCCCTGATGGCAGTATCCTGTTTGACAGGAAGATGCTCCCTGACTCACTGCAGACTGGGTTTAAAGAGCAGTTATTGGAAGTGGCCTCCATGGACACTAAAGGAATCAAATGAAGAGGCTCTGAGGTCCTACAGCTGTGAGACTGGAGCCGTGTCCTTTATATATGTCACATGTTATTCAGTATAGATGGTTAGTTCAGGTCTGAAGACAATGTCAGCCTTCAGTCCCATACAGTGGTGTCTCACTGTGTCCAGTTCCAGTGTCCAACAGTCCCTCTCTGCTGCAGCACAAAGTACAGCTACAGCATCAACAGTCATTCATTTATCATGTGTGTCTCTTCTGGATGAGGTCATATTATGAAGTCAGGAGATCACCAGATTTATTTCACGAGTGTGAATGTCCCCAACGAATTCACAGCAATCCACCAAACAGCTGTGAAGACATTTCACTGGAACCACAGAGGCCATTAAAATACTCATCCTCAAGAGCTATGGATGTCAGCACTTTGTTTTTAGTGGTCTGTTCAGTAGGAAGATGTGATCCAGTCTTCCCTGTAGTAGTTGGGCTCTCAGCCTGGACCACAGCAGCAGACAGTTAACAGCTAATAATAAAAACTGCTGACAACCCGTGATAACTGTATGGACATTATCCTCAAGCAGCTGTCCACACTGAGTGCAGGACATGGCAGATGGTACCGACAATGAAGAATGGATGGTGGTGTCATTACATCACGCACATGAAGTAAAAAACAAACACTGGACTCATTTCTATTATCAACTGTGATCTCAAATTATTTGCCAAAGTACTTTGGATGAGGTTGGATTCCTGTCTCAAGCCACTGATCCATCCAGACCAGACTGGTTTTATCAGAAGTTGTCTGGCCTCTGACAATATCCGTAGCTTACTCCACATCATAGATGCAGCTTCTGAAGATCACTCTTGGACAGTCTTATCTCCCGATGCAGAGCAGGCATTTGATCATGTTGAATGAAATTTTCTATGGGCTGTACTTCAGTGCTTTGGTTTTGGTGGTACTTTTATTAAAATGGTCAGTACACTGTACTCTCCCCCTCTGAACGAGTCCAGACCGGTCCTCCTGGCTCCCCTGGCTGCCCTGTCTCCCTGAGTCTTGTTGCTCTGTCTCTGGAACCATTATCTCAGGCAGTCCGGGAAAACCCTGACGTATATGCCACATCATATCTCGCTGTATGCTGATGATATTCTACTATACTTGTCCAATGTCTGTTCCTCGTGTTTTAAATCTCTTTTGCAAGTTTTTTTTTTTTGAGGGCATAAAATAAATTGGTCCAAATTGATACTTATGCCCTTCGTTAAGTCCAGAAAAACCTGTGATATGTTTCAGGAACTGGTTTCTTTACAACCTCAGGGCTTCATATACTGGGTATTCATGTCAGACCAACAATCTCACAATTAATTCAGGATCATTTTAGTTTAATTCTTTTCAAAGTCAGGAAAGATTTTTACTAAGTGGTCTGCTTTGAATAGTGGTCTACACGGTCGTGTTTCAGTCATAAAGATGAATATACTTCCTCGAATACAATTTTTATTTGCCATGTTACTCCTTTCATCCCCGTTTCTTTTTTTAAAGACCTTGATTCTATGAGCAGGAAATTTATTTGAATAATAAACCTCAGGAT
Organism: Pseudochromis fuscus; assembly: GCA_900323345.1. Taxonomy (NCBI): domain Eukaryota; kingdom Metazoa; phylum Chordata; class Actinopteri; family Pseudochromidae; genus Pseudochromis; species Pseudochromis fuscus. The sequence continues at coordinate 12,536 of OOFC01039000.1, forward strand.
CAGTCTCTCTACTCTCTCCTTAGGTGGCCTTTGTTTTCCTCACTTTAAACATTATTACTGGTCATTCTAACTGAGAGCGATCAATACTTGGTCAGACACTTCTTCAGATGCATCATGTTCTAGAAAATGCTTCGTCTCCTCCAAGACTTACTTTTTTCTGGCATCAAACAAAAGTTTGTGGAGTTACATATGGGCCCTGTCGTCTCAAACACTTTATCTGTGTGACGATGCATAGAGAAATATTTTTCTACTGAATGTAAGTATCATCAATCATCACCCATACAGCACAATAATGTCCTGCTCTCTGGTTCAAGTCCCTTCAGCTTCGCTCAGTGCTCTAGACAAGGAGTTTTTGTGTTGGGTGATATTTGTAATGATCAAAGTCTTCGTTCTTTTCAAGACTTAAAAGATTTTTATTCTCTTCCAGGCACGTCTTGGTTTTTCCATCTCATGCTTCACACAGCACTTAAA
>OOFC01039007.1:0-15268 GCA_900323345.1 Pseudochromis fuscus
TGTGGGAAAAAATATACCTTCGTTGCTGCTGCTAATGCTACATGCTACAAACAATGAGCCGTGGACAGACTTGGAGCAACGAGGAGACACTGTGCCTCTTGGATATTTGGGCAGATGCTCACATAGTCCAACTACTTGAAAATACACAAAAATGCAGCCGTTTTCAGCATGTTTAATGAGAAAATGAAGGAGAGGGGCTTCGAGCGGTTAGGGTTGTGATGTGGGTCAGGACACGCAGAGCATATCGTCTCCTTGCTGTACGCATTCGTCTTCGCTGTTCCAATATTTGAAACGGTGCGTCGTTAAGCCTGCTTTGAAGGAGCTGCTCTTGAAACTGAAAAGGATTTTGAAGCTCTAATAAGAGCACAAATATACAGACCAAGAGAGCGGCATGCAGGACTTCCATGTTTAAATCCATTTCTGGGTGTGTTATCTGTGTCCCGCCCTTTGTCAGTGCTGTCCAATGAGAGTACCGATGGTCACACACGTGGATGTGTTTACAGAATAAAGTCCAGTCTGAATAGGAACCGTACCAAACTAAAAAAAAATAAAGTCCGCTTTTGGTCCGGACCAAACAAGTGGACTTTTCTGGTCTGAATACAGCCTTAGTGAACAAATCTTCTGAATTACCGCACTGCAGCGAACAGGTACCTCCACCAATACTAATGCTAGTTGCTAATGCTGGGAACAACAAAGCCAGAAAGTTTCATTCAACTGAAGATTGTGAGTCTGTTGTGTTGCTACAAAGCTTTAAATACGCAAAAATTAAACCGACTCTAAAATGTTACTTACAAAATCAAGAGGTTGTGTGGCCTCCATTAGAATACTATCATTGTGTATGTAGTTTGCGTATGTATGTGTCTCTTCTGTATTTAGACCCAGATCCATTGATGAGCTCATCCAATATTCAGTCTTCAAAGAGTTTGTATTTTCAGTTGCTGTGTAGGTGCGAAAAAGAATTTGCAACATTTGAAAATTTCAGTCGGTTGGAAAGAAACACGGCAGTGAACACAACAGATTCAAAAGCCTGAGCATTTGGCTCAGAAAAATGAACAACTTTCTCCTCAGTAGATTCATTTTAATATGTTACATCCATTCAGTAGAAATGATTCAGTCCTTCTTACACAATCACTTTCCGCCGGCTTTTCTTTCCAGCAGATGAAGCATGAGCGCTCTGAGGAACAGCAGGGACTTTGATTAAACATTGTAACAAAGCAGACAAAGTAAAGTGTCTCACGGAGAACAATAGAGAGAGAAAATAAACAAGTTTGAAAAGGTGATTTGCATACAATGACTTCAGAAGTGTAGAGTTACTGGAAAATGTAGCAGTCGGGATAGGTAGACCCACCGATCTGTGGGACTGCATGGTGATGGAAAGGAAAGGAGGAGGTGTGTTTGTTTGTTTGTTTGTTTGTGTGGGGGCGCGATTGCTTAAAGGCTCCCGGTTGGGCTGTGACGTACTGGCTGGGTAGAGTCTGCCTCCTGGCAGCCGCCTGCCAACATGCCTCTGTGGTGTGAAACAGCAATGAAACAAAAAGCCCCGCAGTGGATGATAAACAGTCTGGCTGGTGAGCACTCTGCCTTTCCACAGTGAAATCCATCGGATCACTACAACAGGCAAAGTTAACATATGTTGCTTTATTTTGTGGACTGTCACCTTGTTTTTTGGGGAAAACTGTCAACACAAACTGAACATATTAACCTGCATGAGGACAGGATTTAATGCAGCACCACTGAATTTCACTACATTAGTTTTATCTATGTGTACACAGTTACCTGCTAATTATAATCAATCATATTTCAGCAATACAGTTAATTCATGTTCCCAAAGACAGTTTCTGTAATCGAGGATCAACCTGCCAAGGACCCTGCCTTAGTCCGCTGCCCAATCCACATTGCACCGGATCCATCTGACCCCTCTTGCAGGTAGTGGATCGACAGGAAGACGAGCCATTTCTCTGGATTGGGCTGGGGGTGGCTGGACCCCATGGACAAACGCCTGGCCACCAGGTGCTCGCTCGCGGGACCCTACCCTAGACCTGGCTCCAGGGCAGAGCCTCATAACCCTTCAGCGTCTCTGGTTTAGATTTTTCATAAAGGGTCTTCTGATCTGTTTTTGGTCTGGTTTTTGGTAGAGTGGGTCACCTATGAATCATAAGATTGTGGGTTCAACCCCCAGCTCCTCCGGTCTGCATGTCCTTGGGCAAGACACTGAACCCAAAGTTACTCCCAATGGTGGCTAGCACCTTGCATGGCAGCTCAGTAGCCATTGGTGTGTGAGTGTAAATGAGTTGTAAAGCACTTTGGGACCAAGCTAAGGTCAAGAAAGTGTTATGTAAATGTCCTCCATTTACCATTTACCAATCTGCCATTAGAGTCCCTACCAACATAGCTGCCAGGGTCATTAGCGGTCTCAAACTCCTCCACCACAATAAGGTGATGGTTTATTTGTATAGTGTAAAATCACAATAAAATCATCACTTCACCTCGTAAGGTCAGGGTCTAACTTTACTATAAATATTCTACTGAAATAAACAACCAATCAGAGAGCTCGGTTGAAGGGCAGAGACATTATATAATGGTGTCATATTAAAAGCTGTGCAGCATTCATGATTTTTCTATTAATCTGAGAGTCTTTTACAACACATTACACTCAAACAAACAGCAGCTTGTTGACATGATCTGGACCTTTCACAGACACAACGCAGGTTCATTCCTGATTAGATGACAATTGATTGTTGCCTGATCCACTTTTGCAAACACATGCACACACGGGAACCGAAAGCATCACCGCGAACGTGCTATGCAAACCTTTTGTTTTTTTAATTAAGGGCTGTAATCCACAACACAGCTCCACACTAAGACGTCCTCTTGCTCACATTCAGGCATCTACGACAGAAACAAGAAATAACGTAGCTCGCTAAATGATATAATCAATTTACTTGTCCTGTAACCGGTGAGATAGGAAATTGAGAGGCGGCAAACAAGCCACTTAACGAATCATCCAGCAGCACCACCACTCTTATTATCACACGAAGCATCTGAGCTTCACAGCGTGACTGAGGGTGCTGCTCAAAGCTGCAAAGAGGCAACTTTTGTCATAACACTAAATTCATTACCTACGCAATAGCCTCAGAAGGACTATACGACAACATACGCTCCATCTCTCACATGGTCATGAGTTTTGAGTGACTGAAAGAGTAAGATCACGAATATACTCGGTCCAAAGGAATTTCCTCTGCAGGGTTTCTGGGGTCGCCCTCTGAGACAGGATCAGGAGCTCAGACATACGGGGGGGAGCTCAGAGCAGGGCCGCTGCTCCTTTGCGTCAAAAGGAGCCGGTTGAGATGTTTCAGGCATCTCATCAAAATGTCCCCCTGGGCTCTTTTCACTGGAGGTTTGCAGAGCACGTCCTCCTGGTAGGAGATCCTGGGGTAAACCCAAAACACACCGGAGAGTTTATACTGTATATCTAATCCGGCCTGGGAACGCCTCTGACTCCCCCTGAAGGAGCTGGAAAACACTGCTGGATACAGGGACGTCGGGATTACCCTGCTTAGCCTGCTGCCAGCAGGACTTGACTCTAGACCAGCAAATGGATTGCAATGAAACTTGTCAGTCCATCCAGCAGAAAAATTCAGTGTTCAAATGAGTTTTAAATCCAAATATCTGCAAAATATCTAATAACATTCAACATGTGTAATATGCTGGAAAGATGGACTCTGGCATTAGCTACATTTCCATCCAGTTGTTTTATGCAGATTTTAAATTTGCACGTAAAAGCAGATGAGTGGAAACACTATCACTCATGTTTGATCCAGGAGAGACAAACAATAAATAAAACATCAGGCATGTGTTAATCAAACAATGTTTCTTGAATTAATAAAAAAATCAAACCATATATAAAGAGCTGACCACATGTTCTCACAGTGGAGTGAAACCAACAATAAATAACATTTTATTCACTGGATTTCCTGAAGACTTCGTGCTCCATTTGGAAACTCAGCTGTAAACATAGTGAGCATGTTACGCTGCTAACATCCTGTTAATACAGCAGCATACAGTCCATCTCCATGCAAAGGAAAGTCTTTTTCTCAGTGTTTCATGTTTTATGCTAACTGTGAGAATCCAATGGCGCATTTACACTGGTACCTACTCGCTTTGCTTCGCCTCGGATCGCTCAGGATCAGGCCCCCTCGGTTGCATTTACATTGCTGAGGATCGTCCCTCCTCCGTGTAAGTGACCGTCATTTGTGACGTCATCTTTTATGCGATTCTTTCGTTTCTGACCGTGTCGTCCAGCTCCCGCTGAATGTTCTCATCGTTGACTAATGACAGAAAGGTTTGCACCTCGTCCTGAGTCCATGGGGCAGGATTTGTAACAGATGCCATTTCTCTTCTTGTTGTTATTTCAAACACGTCTGCACGGTTTGCAGAAGATTTAAAAATGGCGTGTTTGCGGGGACAGATTACGTGCCGCGGAGTGATGATGCAACGACGCAGTGACGATTCTGACCAATACGATTTTAGTACCTGCTCCGACCTGACCGGGTACTTTTTTTGGGACCGCAGGAGAGGAGGTACAAAAAGTTGTACCAGGTACCAAGTTCAAGGTACTTTTTCACCAGTGTAAATGCGCCAAAACTGAAGCGAAGCGAGTAGGTACCAGTGTAAATGCACCACAAATCTGTTTTCCCTTGAAATCCTCTTTTGGCATTTCCAAAATATTTTGGTGACTTCGCTCCAGGACAGACACAGCGTTCACTCATTTAGTCCTCGCAAGCAACCCACAGGCGCCTAACACTGTATTTCATGTTCCTGTGTGAGTTTCAGTATTAAAGACATTTCAGTGGAACTACTAACAACAATGTTAAATGTGTGTATTTAAAAGCTGGTGTATTTTCAGCATGCATCTGTCTGTGGGTTGATCACTGATGATTAGCGTGATGATAAAAGTAGTAATCACCCTGCCAGCAAAGTGAAGACACACTAGTTGCTGTTTTTAAAAAGTGGTCGTGTGTGTGTGTGTGTAGGTTCCCAAAACAGATGACATTTGTGTGAATCTCTCATCAACACCCCCTCGCCCAACTGCCTATCCATCAAGACGTTCTGTGGCGCCATGTTTGCGTATGTGTGTGTGTGGCCTTTTGGACCGCCGCATGTCGCCCCGCTACTACAGCGGAGTGAGTTGCGTGCGAGGCTTGCGTACACGAGCCGCCCGAGCATGTGTGACATCTTAAATTAGACAACGTTCCTGGCCTCAAAACCACTCAACCCTGCCAAACACAGCGCGGACAGCACCATTCGTGTGTGGCAGACTATGATGACAAGACACACACACACACACACATACACAAGCAGACACAGTGACTCATACATCTTAATTAGAAGCTAAGCAGCAGTGTGTTAGCATTAGTGAGCAGAGGCGAGCCTGTCACTGCAGGCAAATGAGAAGGGGCACAAATACACGCACGGACACACACATTTATGAATATGAAGTAAATAGATGGCCCAAAGTCCAATTAGTTTGCTACCTGAAGAAATTGTGTGTGTGAGTGTGTGTGTGTGTGTGTGTGTGTGTGTGTGTGTAGTGTACAGTGCACATTCTGTATTTAACTATCAGATAAAAACATCAGTGTAAACTTTTGGGGGAAAAAGCAACATCGCAGTACAAAAGAAAGATAAACAGAAAACCTGGTTTGTGTGTTTGTGTGTGTGTGTGTGTGTGTGTGTGTGTGTGTGTAAAGCCAGCACTCCTAACATGATGTGAAAACCATCCCAAGACCCTGTTGTTTGGTTTGATGGTGTCAGTGGCATTTGTCTAAGTTCAGGAAACACACAAAAACTTGCACACACACACACACACACACACACACACAAAATGATGGTGGCATTTGGTCGGAGCCATGCGGGGGTTTTGGAAGGGGGGGGATTGGTGGTGGTGGTCGGGGGAGTTCACTGACGTTCCCGTTGCTACGGGGACAAAGTGACCTTAAACAGCCTGTAGTGAGGGACGTACGGGGGAGTTTCCGGTGACTGATCAGCTCACCTTAACGTCAAACACTCCACACACACACAATCATTGTTGAGCGAAGTCCATGTGATACTTCATCCTATCTGTTTCATGTCAGCTCCTTCTCCAGCTGTCCAGCCACCTCAGATCCCCTTTTACCTCACATACCATCCTCCATCGGTCTCCTTTACTTCTGCATTCACATTTTTTCTGTTTCTCCCTTTAACAAGCTCCCTCCTCTGGTCTATATTATCTTTCCATGTTCATTTTTTCTGTCCTTCCCTATCCCCATCTCTCCTTTTTACCTCTCAGTTAATTTTTTCTGCTCCTTCAACAGAGGTCCATTAATCCACTTTTCTGCATTCAGTCTCATCCCATTTACAGGCAGCAACTGGGCTTCATTACATGCTTTTTTCTCTCAATATATTTTATCAATAAAGATGAGAAATTCAAACAAATTGCACATAAAATTGTCATTTTGTAGTCAATTTCATATTTTAAATAAACCAAAAAAACAAATAAGCAGATCAGCCAATATAGAAGTAGTACGCAGACCTACATGTACAATTATTAAACCCGAATTTAGTTGCAGATTAGGTGCAGATGATTCGGAGTGACCACTGTTGCCAACTTGGCGACTTTCTCGCTAAATCTGATGACTTTCCAGTCCTCTTGGTGACTTTTTTTGTCAAAAGTGACTAGCGACTTTTTCTGGTGTTATAGGCGACTTTTCTAGTGTTTGGCGACTCTGACGTGACAGCACGTATCGTTCTGCAGTCACTACCCACATAGCACATATACATCTTGCCGTCGTCAGCCTCAGATCGTGCGTCTGCATTCTACTCCAATCATCTGTAAATGTGTCTGAGAAGCATCGGCCCATAGCTGGACACGGCTTCCCATAGGGCGGGATTATGTGCCCGATTTCAGAGTCGGAGATAGGTCGGCTGTGGATCGGTCTGTGGATCGGCACAAACACGAAACACCTCACATAACCGATAGCACCGTTTGTGCTATCGGAAAAAAATCCAACGATTTCTGAAAGCTGAAGTGTAGTTTTACAGCCAATATGCTATATGAGAACTTCCCTGTGTGATAAAAAAAAACCCTCTAAAAAAACTAATGCTCAATTTCATAGTTTTTTCTCCACTAAAACGAAATTCCGTTTTCGTGTTTCTTCATTTTAAACCATCATTACCCTCTGTTAACAGGCAGTAAATTGTAAATAACTGCCAGATATTTAAAGGTTCTTCTGAAAAAAACGGGCACAAGCACTCAAATGACATTTTCCGAAACTTTTGTGGACAAAATAAGAAAAAAAATACACTTTCCCTTGAGTTTGACGCATGGTCAATCCTGGTCCTCAAGGGCCACTATCCTGCATGTTTTAGATGTGTCCCTCTTCCAACACACCTGATTCAAATGAGGAGCTCATCATCAAGCTCCTGATAACGACCCTGGTCATTAGAATCAGGTGTGTTGGAAGAGGGAAACATCTAAAACGTGCAGGATAGCGGTCCTCGAGGACCAGGATTGCCCACCCCTGGTCTAGACAAAGTAATAGTCTTGAAGTTATTTTGAGAAGTGATGGCCTATCTCAATGTCAAAATAAAAAACAACAACCAACAGAAGAACGCTAATTTGTAGTTCTAAACATTAGGTGATGACGTCATTTAGCGACTTCTAGCGACTTTTACAGCCAATAGCTACTTTCCTTACTAAGGAGTTGGCAACACTGGGAGTGAAGGACCTTTGACATCAAGGGTGAAGTGTTATACCAACATCTAAAGATCTCTCGAAGACCACAAGACCAAGACATTTAGAGGTTGAGACTGAAACAAGACCAAGACTGTATTTATCAAAGAAAAATCACAACAAAACAGAACCAAATGACCAGCACCTTTTTTTTAATCTCATATTTTTATTAAGTTTGCTGTTACATAAATGCAACAGCAACAAAAACTAATTCTCCTAATGTCTCCCGTCGTCTTCATCCACTCTCTGTGTACAGGGGACATGTCACTCCGGGTGTCACAAAGACACCATGACACCAGGAGTGACATGTCCCCTGTACACAGAGAGCGGATGAAGACGACGGGAGACGCAAGGAAAATTAGTTTTTGTTACTGTTTGCTTTTATATAAATGCAACAGTAACAAAAACTAATTCTCCTAGTGTCTCCATTTGTCTTCATCTGCTTTCTGTCCACAGGGGACATGTCACTCCAGGTGTCACTAAGACCACGTGACACCAGGAAGGCAGCAGCTACATTGTGCTTTTCTCACTTATCACAGTGGTGCTGGCCTGGTCTTGACTGTTCTTGATCAAAAAATCTGAGTCCATCCTGTCCGAGACAAGACCGAGTAAAAATGCCTTCGATTGCGAGACGAGACTGAGACCCTTAAAAAGTGGTCTCAAGACCGGTCTCAGGATCTAGACCGATCTCAAGTATTACAACAATAACTTTTGGAATAATATGTTTTGAACCAACAAATCAAAGACAGACTTGTTTTGCCACAGTCGTATCAACTGTGACTCTTGGAGGTGGAAAAGTTCTGGTTTCCGGTTTCTTCGCTGCCTCGGTGACTTCACAGCTCAGAGAATTCGGCAAAATATGTTGTAAGATAATGTGCTGCCATCTCTCAAAAACTTCAGTTGAATAGTAGGTGAACCTTCAGAACAAGATAATGATTGTGAGCAAGGATTAGTTCAATTTTGTCACAGTTTGTTATTATATCTGCCTTCCTTTGACAAGTAACAAGGTCAGCCCAGTCATGTTTGTTGCTGTCGTCAAACAAAGAAAGTTTTAAGACTGGAGAAAGAAAAGCATCCATGTTTTTGGTTTCTCAGATTGACTTTTAAAAGACTCTGTAAGAAACAAATCACACCACCTCAATGCCTTTAGTGCGACTTTCCTGCAGTTTGCTTTTGGCTCCACTCTTGATGCGATCTCAGACGTCCACTGAGAGCTAATGTCCATAAATGTATAAAAACTGATACGACAACTTTACATTTTGGCTCATGATCCAGAGCACCGTGGTGTGCCGATCTGTCTTCATTAAAAGGCTAAAAACACAGTGTAGATGGTGTGAAGACCAATATCATGAGTAAAATAAATCAGGCGTTTAGGTGGAAAAAATCCTTCGTGATACAGTTTTATCACTTTTCACCAGATTAGTTGGTGCAGGATAAATCTGACTGATAGGTCCCGTAGGTGTTATTTTTGCCTCATGATCCAACACTGTGCTCGATTTGAGAGTAGACTGCTGAGCTGAAGGTCAGTATCTTCTTGACAGTGCATAAAAAAATTGTCAAAAGATCTTTGTATGGCTTTTGTCACTTTTATTTTTTCATAACCATGAACCTGCGACCATCTTTTTCAAAGCATCAAATCAACTTTTACAGTCTGTGCTGTGCCAGAATAATTCTCTTTATAGAGATATAAGAAATATTTACTTCACATGCAACTGAGCCTTCTTTTCATTAGAAACACAGCTTGAAATTATTAAATTAAAAAAAACATGCAATATGTCCTGTATTTTCCCAATGCTAAGACCTTCTTATATTTCTACTATCCATTTCCTCTTGAACCAAGATTGTGCCAAAGTTTCAGTATCAACTTTATTATTTACTTTAAAGGTTGAATACCTGACTTTTTCCAAATTAAAAGTCTGTTACATTCAAACTAAACAAGTTTGCTTGTTTACAACGCTGATTACGCCTCTCAGCCACCGGGAAATTTTTCTGTATTTCACAGTATAGCGCAGGAAAACAGGAAAACGGCGATCAGAGGAGCCCAACGAAGTTCCTAACTGCAGGGATGAGTAAACAGAAACATATTGATATTGGGGTTTATATAAGTGAACAGCTCAGTTTATACCTAAGAGACAGTACCAAACAACTAAAGCCAACACAAGCAGTAATTTACCAACTGGGACTCATGATAAATGCAAAAATTTAAATATGCAACAAAAGTGTCCACTCACATTTCTGTGTAAGTGTTAAACAGTAATAACAATCTTCCTGTATTTACCCCAACTGTGAAGTTAACAGGCCTCTGTTTGAGTCAAGTTTTTATTAAAGGCAAACTTTGTTATTTCATAAAAGGAAAACTTTTAATTCTAGTTTCCTCTATTGGACACGTTTAATTTGTTGTATATGAGCACGAAGCCTCATCATGTGACTACAAGCAGGACCGGAAAGGATTATGATATTAAAGTTACTGCATCAACTAGTTCAAGTTACAAACAATAATTTCAAATTAAAAGTGGACAGAAACTGGGCTTTTATTGTGAAACATTTGCAACCCACGATGTTTAATTTATTCACCCCTGTTTTTGGGTCTCTAGCCTTTCTTATCTTTTGACAGTCTTTTCACTGTTTGTTTATCATCCTCCCATCTTCTCCCTTCACACAGCTCTTCTTCCTCTACTTTTCTTCGTCTGGTATTCACTCCACACCATTCCCTCCATCATTTATCTCTATCACTCCTTCATTACAACATTATTCCACTCCATTCCTTTCCCATCCTCTCCTTCCAGCTCTGTCCTTCATCCACCCTTCCCTCCCATCTTTTCTTAATCCATCTCTCTTCATTCTTCTCCCCAAAGTCTAATATTTTTCCGCTTCCCCCGTACAGAGGCTGTTCACCCATGTTACCTCTCCACACCCCACCTCTCTCTCTCTCTCCCTCCATTCCTTCTCCATCCTCCCCTTTTTTTTCCTCCACTGATGAGCTGCAATGCAGCTCCACTCATCAGATTGCCTGTCTCTCCTCCCTGCTTTCTTTAACACTTGTAGAAATGGCCTGACACATCCAATCCCAGGTTATTACACAGATGTGCCAACTCTCTCCCCCACTCTAACACACACACACACACTCACACAACATTTAGACCAAGAAAAAGCACATTCCCAGCGGCTGGTACACACACGAGGACACACACCCTATTACAAGAACCCAAATGAAAATGAATTATGCATTCTGTCCTGCCACTCGTAACAAGTATATGATACATCCCCTGTTTCCACACAATTGGGCACACAGAAACATGAGAGAAACGGGGGGAAAAGTGGTTGTGTGCGGTCACACACACTCATGTACACACACACACAGAAAGTGGGTGAAAACAAAAGGCATGGATGTATTATTGATGCTAATCTCAAACAAGCGCGGGCTCATCATTCACAAACATGTTGCTTCGCGCCGGGCTGATGAAACTCTTCACGAGCGAATGTCTGATGATGACGCCGTCGACACTGATTTCTCCCAACGCACACACAAGGGTGTCATTGTTTTCGGCGCACATGTTTACTGCAATTTTTGAATGATGTGCCACCCACAACCACCACCTCCTCCTCCTCCTCCTCCTCCTCCTCCCTCCAAGTCCACGCCAAGGTCGTTGGCCTCCCTCCTGGCTTTAGCATTCCCCTCGTATCCCCCATAATCCTCACTGTTTAAGCCTGAGGTACAAATACATTCTATTCAACCCGCACCAAGGGGTCCGCTAATACCCAGCAGAGTGTGTGTTTGTGTATACATGCCTATGTGCCGCTGAGTAATGTGTGCTTATATACACCTCTGAGTGTGTGAGTGTGTGTGTGTGTGTGTGTGTGTGTGCACCGGCGTCTGTGCAGGGCTTTGTGTTAAACACCCATCGGTGCTTAGTATTCTCTCCGCCATGCGTCCTTGCATCCCCATGCTTATTCTTTCCCTCTCTGTTCTCCTCTTTCAGATGAGAATACCAACGGCTGATGGAGAGAGGGAAGAAAGAGAAAAGAGGGGAAGGAGGCAGACGGAGAGACGGAGAAGTGAGCAACAAAAAGCAGGTGGATAAAGTTTATACAGCATGACTGATGTAACCTTGGCGCTATAGAGTGCATTCTTTAATAGACAATTAAAGCGGATGCAGCTGTTGAGTGCTGAATAGGACATTATATTACCCACTGATACGCAGTAAAGGTTAATCCTAATACACGTTAGACAAAGGGATGTAGTGGGAGATAAATCCGCCTGCACCTCACCCTTTGTACAACTCTAATGTTCAAGTCTGCTTGATAAACTGATACGTTATACAATCCATACTCCTGTCGCCCGCCTGTGCCTCCAGCCCACAGTATGCTTAGTAATCGCAGGTGATTAGCTTCATCCCAGCAGAGAGGAAATGGAAGTCCGTAGCAGCACGAACAGCAGTTTACTCCAAACAAAATCTAATTTGGCGTGTTCTCGGGCTGCTGCCGGGATGTGTCCCCGCCAGATGGTGAGGCTTGCGAGCCATTGGTGGGAGTAGACATGCCTTACAACGTCCTCAAAGCAAAAAAGTACACAAAGGAGTTGTACTAAAAGTTGTGTAGTGAAGGAAAAGAAAAAATCAAAAGCATACAAGAATTCAACTGTAAAGCAAAGTCGACCATGGACGATTCAGTGGGAGTTATACAGGGGTACAGTATTTTCTAAAAACAGAGAGTGGAGCCTTTATATATCTCAGCTGCAGAAGGTAATCGGTCTGATGGAAGTTGGCTCGTGTTAGAGTCGGGCTATTTATGCATAATTTCCTCTGTTTGATAAGTATAATTGGTCATATTTTAGTCATTTTGAGACTTCAAACAGGATCAGGAGCAACATTACACTCAAACTCTGGCTGCCCACATGTCCACAAGTGTCCGGTAAGATACTGAATTACCTGATGGCACCAGCCTGTTACGCTGCAGCACTGCATGTTGCACTGGGCATGTGACAAATAATGATTTTTTTTTTAACAGGGCTTTTATTGTGAAACATTTGCAGGCACACCTTATGCAACAACAGCCTAACAGGATTAAAGGACCACAAAGCAACGAGATGCCAGTACACCCACAGTGACCAAAATAGGACAATAGTATATTTTTCCAGAACAACACATTGTTGAAAATACCTTGAATTTATTCGATTGAAGTGGTAGAAATATACATTATGCTTAACTGACATGCACATTATTTGACAGGAACCAGAAGCTTATCCACCCTTGTTTATCCACATTTAAGGTGAGGCCTTTATTTGCTGCATCCCTGTCCACTACCGGAGATTTAACAATGGACAGTGTTTATTGAGGAAATATGAATATATAATTGAGATTAGAAGAAAACTAGAAGTAGAACAGCTTTAACAAGTAAACAATGGGAGGCATCTTCAACACTTTTTAATAAAGAAAATGTTTGAATTGGAAGGGTTTTGTTTTTGGGTCTCATACAGTGAAAACAGTGTGTAGCACATAACAGCTGGAGAAGTCTATGGACCAGTAGATGATAGAAAAGGTACTGTGTATGCACTCTTACTACAAAATAATACTGTTGTTTGATTTGTGATTCATTGTGCCTTCAACAGAGTATCATTTGTGAAGCTTGATTCAGAATGGGACGATGTGAACTCCTCAGTCTGTCGTCTGTGGTGGTGGGATGCACCCAGAGGGAAGAAGATGAGCTAGTTGCACCAAACCCTGCTGTGAATGGCCTCTAGCAGTCGAGTCACTCTGGCATAATGTGAATGTGTTTCCATTGCACAGCAAGATAAAGCCACTGAGGTGTCAGAGGAGTGCTGTTTGTGTTTGTACCATTGTCCGATACACATCAAATTTATGTTGTTGAACTTGATACTGACTCATGTCTGATCCCAACACTAATGACGAACAACAACAATGAAAGCCTTGCATTGCAGGTTCACAGCAAATTCCAGACAGATTTGGGGAGTACATATTTGAACAAACCGTTAGCAATGAATCTGAAAAACAACTGACTCATTATTATCAGTGACAGCATTAGTGGAGCGCCTCAGTGATGACAGAGCGGCGTTGTCAGCCTAGCAGTATGTTACTTGTTAAAGTCCTGCTAAAAGGCCATAAAACCCACAGCAACAATGATAACCTGACAACAGGCTGATGGGCTTTTAACCGCCTGTGCAGTTTTTGTAAAGGCTAGTTTAAAACTGAACAGCTTGGAGTAGCAACAGTTCAACAACATACTAATGAACTGAGGACAGACTCCGTACTGAACAGTGCATCAGCCATAAGATCGTTGTGTTCACTTCCTGCTGATGTGCTTTATGGTCATGCGGCTGCTTTGCAAAGGGAAGTGGATAAACTGGATAGTCGGTAACTGCAGAGCTTTGAATTCTCAGAGACTTGTGCTATTGGCTGACTTGTTATTACCGGACACGGTCGACATAATTGGCCACTTTCCAAATACAGCTTGGGGGAAAAAAACACAATTGATAAACCCCTAGTGCCTGACATGTAATGTACCTGTAACTGTTTCATCTGAATTTTATTTTTTTCGAGTTGTGTTGTTTGCATTTGTTATGAAACTTTTTATTTGGTTGTTGATGCTGTCGTCTTGGACAGGTGTCTCACAAAACAGATTTTTAATCTCAATGAGACTTTTACCTGGATAAATAAAGGATATATATGTGTAAATTCATCAGTACGATCATTTTATTTATGGATATTTTAGTCAGGTATATTTTGTAGTAACTTCCTGTGTCATCCTTTAATTCTGTCAACATTAAGATTTGAAGACAGTAACTTTCACATTTTCATCCACTCTGCTCCTGATCCTGTTTTCAAACCTCAAAGCAAGGCTTAGTACCGTATTTTCTGCACTATAGGTGCACCTAAAAGCCTTTAATTTTCTCAAAAACCGACAGTGCACCTTATAATCCGATGCGCCTTATATATTGATCAATATTGGTTATTTTTGGCTACCGTAGTCAGGGGGTGTATATTGTGATTGCCCGTTTGATTTACCGTAACGGTATCAGACGTGTTTACTGAATCAGGGAAAAGTTCCCTCCACGTTTGTGATGCACTAACTACGTGATAAAAAGTTGCACTACCTGTTGTACCTTGCTGTTGGTAAAAGATAAAACTACGTCACTGACGTTACCTCGGAGAAAAAAATAAAACAGCTGTTCATGTAGCTTTGAACTGTGACAAATGGAGTTGGAAATACATTGTTTTCAACGAAGGCGGCGCAAATACTGGTAAGATCTACTGGTACGTACGGTACTGTATTGTGAATGTACTAGCTTGTTGTGGAGTGAACGGAGTTGTCAGAACGTTGGTTTGTTTTTTATTAATAAAGATTGACTGACTGACTTATCTGACTGTTTTGTTGACATTCACTTTAGTGCAGCTTCATCAAGATGGATGATAACACAACCCCAGACACTACAGTAGTTTCTATTGTATGCGCCTTATAATGCGGTGCACCTTATATATGAAG
>OOFC01039013.1:0-18296 GCA_900323345.1 Pseudochromis fuscus
TACTCTTTAATCACAGGCTCTTTAAGAGGATACACTTGGGATTCAAATGTAGCTTGCTCCTGCTTATTTCTGGATTAAAACAGTTTAGAGTGATTCTGTTATCAGAGTGACAATAAAATCTGTGTTGTAATTCTTCATTGCCACTGCTCTCACTTTTCCCCCCAATGCAGATTGTTGTATTACTCTATTTCTTTTGACAGAACAGAGTGTGCTTGATATTTCATGACATTTCCAAGGCGGTGCACTTATCCCTCAAGCTGCAACGATTTCCCTGGAAAGGATCCATGTTGCTATTTTAATATATGCAGGGGCTTTCTGTCCAGGAAGAAGGAACAGGACCTCTCTTAAGAGGTTCAGCTTTCTTAATGTACCTCCTTCTAGTCTCTCAAATTTTATAGTCTCTTTGTGTTGTGTTGATGCCACACCCCTCGCTGACGGTCCTATGCCAGTCTTTGCCCCACTGCTGCATCCTGCCATCAGTAAGGAAGCTTGCTGATGCGCAAGTTGTCATTCTGGAAAAAGCATGGGGTGGATTTCCTTGTTTTGAGAATGAAGCACTCTGCTTATTACAGATTAGTAGGTCAACATTCTCTATTATCAGAGGGCTTGATTTATGTGGAGCCCTGCTCTGTGGGGGCTGCTGAAAGCCAAGTATATTAGCAAGCTACAGCTTGTGCCAAAGGGATCTGCCAGAAAATCAATAAGAACCTTACCAGCCTCAGTGGCAACAGCAGGAAAGTACTGAAAAGAGGCTGAGAAATAGTGTAGTCCACAGTAGCCCAAAAGCGATCTCATTAATCGAGCTATCACAAAATTTAAATTTCAAGTCCTCTGGGATATCTAGTGACAGGTGTCTCATTAGACGAGATACCCTTGGACAATTAAGACTTACTGTAATGATTAATTTGTGGATTGGGGCCACTTGATGGGTGTTTGGGCGTTTGAATTTTACATTTGATTTACAGTGTTTTAGTTGAGGCTCACACCAGTTTTACAGTGATACTTAAAGCATGTATTCCCCTTGTTAGTTATAATGCAGTAATAATGAATGCCAATGTAAAATCCTCTCACTAATTTGAGTCAAATATTGAGCTATCTTTAAAAGTTGCATTTTGAGGGAGAATAATGTCTTCTGCTTTGAATAAAGTGAACCGGGCGATTCTCTATAAAGCTCAGCAGATCCAGCTTAATGCAGCACACCTGTATGTCAAGAGCCTAATTTCCTGACTGCTGTCATTGTGAAGGTCTAGTAATCCAGCTCACAAGCTAATCGCCTGGAGCAGCCTCTCCCACAGCTCTCTGCTAGGAGCTCCTGCTCTTTACTCATAAAACAGATTTAATTAGACAAAAGGATGATGGCGAATTTCCAGACCCTGTAGCTGTGATGCATGGCTTTGAGACTGTGTGGCTGTGAGGCAATGACTGGCACTGGAGGGGGATGTGATGGGATTAGAAAGTCTTTTTTGTTGACTGAGATACATATTTTCATTGGTCTTCATTCTAATTAACAGGGTAAATGAATTGTCAGATGCAAGAATGGTGCCGTAGTGGTGTGTACATGTTGGAAGATGCACAAACCTGCCTTTACATGATCCTGCAGTTTCTCCATCCAAGTGTTGGTTATCATATTAAGGCGTGGATCTGTGCAATAACAGAAAGCAATCAAGGCTATTTTTAGTATGCAGCAGAGACTCAGCAGCTTCTTAACAACTTGTGTATTTTTAATATGTGTTAATTCAGTTTGCAGTTACCCTCAGTAGCTGTAAATAAATGTCAGATATGAGACACGATGCAAGTTACAGGTGGATTCTCAATGTTAGACAAGCCAAAATATTTACTGTTATTATCTTTATTCACATATTTCTCTTGAGAAATTGATTCATTTTTACATTTACATGCACATCAATAGGTAAATTGGTTATTAATTTTGTGCTTGGAGCTATTCTATCTCAAGATTATAGTTGCAGCACATGATTTCATGTACAAAAAAAAGATTTCTTGATGTCGTTTGGCACTTTTAAACAGGTAGGATTTAAGTCATTTTCATAGCGATAAAGATAGCATCAGTTAAATGAGCTGCCTTTGATACGGTCTTTGTGCAGGGTCCACAGGAGGACAAGAAAAGCAAGCAGAGCTGGAATTTGTGATTACTAATTTATAATCTGAAAGGCCTTGGTAGTGACATGATTTTGCTGATTAGGAGATGTAGGCAACAGGCGCATGTTCCTTGTTAGCTGTGATTACTTCCTGCAAGCGTGACAGAGAAGTAGATGCAGAAAAAGAAGTAGATTGGTGTGTGGGGAGTGTATTATTATTCAGTGTTTAAGGCAGAATACTGAGTCCTTTCTTATTAAGACGTAGCTTTTTATATGAAGCCATAAAACTCTGTCTGACTTCAAAGGTAAATATCACAGAAGCTGAGCTTGCATGAGATCAAATTGAGGTTTAAAATCATTAACTGGTTTATGCAATTATCAGCATCATGCACTGTGCTGATGAGGTATTGTTTGCTACTGTTGGGAGCAAATAGGATTATCTGAACCACAACTGACTGAACAAAAGCATCTCAGTATCAGTCAAATTGGATGCATCAGTATCAGTTTCCCCCATAAGTCGATTAGTTTGTTAGTTATGACTTTATTCATCAAAGATTGGAGGTATAATGTACAGCGCCGTGAATATTTTTCAGTCAGTGGAGACATTTTATAGCAAAGCTGCTTTTTTTGTGTGACTGCTATTTGATCGATTATACTGTCAGACATGCTCTATTTGCAGTAGATGTATGGTAACATTTTTTTATTACCAAATTTCAAATCTTTGGATAAAATATACAAATGATGATGATGATATTTTGCCACTTTTGAGCAATGACATAAATTTTGCCTCTTTCGATTTTTGAGTATGATGTCAACAAGTCTTCAAAGTGTGATGTTGTCGGCCTCTTTATTTGGAACAGAGATGAAATGTCCAGCACAGCTGAACCATGAGAGGAGGCCTAAGCCTGGGTATGACAGAGGGTAGATTACATCACTTACTAAAACTCATCTCCACACATGAGCCCCTGAACTATGTTATGCGTTTTTGTAGCAGCAGGCTGCACCAGTGCTAATCTCTAAGACAAAATATGTGTGTGCAGACACACATCCAGGTAGTGCCCCTGATTGTAATGTGCATGAAGATTAGTATGCACATGTGGTCATTGTGTTTTTTATAATTGCGATGGACTGATTGTGTATTGGTTCTAATACATTATCTGATGGATAAAGAAATGAAAAGTTGATGGTGTTTTCTAAAATATGTGTGTGTTGTAATCTCCCCCCCTGTCCTGTATCAGAACTGCTCTCCCTAGCTCTGCAGAGGCAAGCGCATTGCTGTGATTTGGTCTGCTAGGTTGCTAGTACAGACACACTGCTTTATCTATTGACAGCCTGTGCCTTCCTCTCCTCCTTAACAGTCCATTAATGGAGCTTAGATGTGATAAGACATGTCTTCAGTGGATTAAATTTTAAAGTAATGGCATTTCTTACAAAATGTGATTAGCTCTTTTGCAAGGTAAGATTTTTTTATTGCTGTCTTGCAAGTGATGTAAGGTCCAGTTTAATAACAGTGAGCATGTTAATAGTAGGGACACAAGCTTTCATTGAAAATTGTATTTCGGATTAATATTTATGTGTATATCCTTTGGTTGTTTAGTACTGAGAGCATGAGCTGGCGTCTGGATTTATATTACTTTGAGTGCTGTGGTATTGCTCAGCATAGGAGACTGTGTTGTATTCTACTATTTTTTGTCTATAATGTGTCATTGTTGTTGTTGTTATCCACTGCTAGACAGAGATTTATCTCATTACCAGTTGGCACATGTAATATTATGCAGTGTTTTATTTATTTATTTAATTTTTTTAATGATATTATGGTATAGTCTGAGATTTATAAAGGCTGACAAAACACATAATTGGACCTTGATATCTCTCTCCTAAAAATTATTTCTCATAATAATATATTTTTTAAAAAAAGATTAGACCTCAGCCAACGAAGTTTGTAATGATTTTATTGCATGTTTGTTTTGGTCTGTAATTGAAGATGTTTTACATATTTCAGTGAAGACTTGAAACAATGTTATGCAAGTAAATTGGATTGTTTTTGAGCAAAGTCTCCACCATAAAACAGCCTTAAAAGACTGGAATTATGTCACAATGACAATTTCAGTGTCTGATCCATTTCCTGGTCAGGCTACTTTGAGGGTTTGCTTTTATTCAGAATTTACTATTATAATTATTCACTCTGATTGATTTCAATGCAGCACTTGACTTGTGAAACATGATCATTATCAATTATTGTGCAGATTATCAGTGCATCATAGTGATTTTGCAATAGGTGAAATATTTTAGGCCTTTCCTACCAAGTCTCCAGTACTGCACCAGCAGGAAGTCAGGGGACATATCAAGCAATATCTAACATGTGTAACCTGCTGCATTTCAAACTGAACCATTTGGTTCTTGCAACAACACCTTAACCTGCAGCATACCAGGGCTTCATAGACTCATGTATCCTTTAAGCATAAAGACCTTTAATAATGTTGAAACATTTCTCATACTAACAACACATATTACACCTGATTTATTTCTTTTGCTATAAAAACGTGTAATGAAGTCTTTCTTCCCCTACAAATAGTTTGACCATGATTTACTTTGTTGATATTGCAAAAACAGGATAGCCTCCCTTTGCGTGATGTGTTAGTTTGCCAGGTAGACAATTACTCACGAATCCCATTATTTCATTTGTTTGGTTTTCTATTACTGATTTCAGTGCCCTTTGTACAGTGTTTGTATGAGAGAGAAGCATGGGCAGGAGGACAATGTGTTGAATTAATTTAAGGCATGGTTAAGGTGGAACTCATTAGGAAAGAAAAATCCAAATAGTTTAATTTTGCAGTGAATTTCTTTAGGTATAATTGTAGCATTTTAATAATTTCTAATGCAGTACTTAGCAAAAACATAAATAATAAAATTCAACCAAATTTTAAAATTCTATTAATGATTTATTAAGTTTGCTAGCTCTATAATAAACTCCACTGCTGTTACTGACATACACATTCGCTTCATAGAAACTGGTAAATCACTCATGGGTAAGATGTTATTAATTCATGCAAAATATTTTTATTGTTGAATTTGAATCAAAAAAGCATTGTATGAGTCAGCCAAGTGATAGTGAACACTAAAAAACTCAAAAGTGATGGTTGTGCAGCTATTCTTATAAATACATATATTGAATAACGCAATGTTTCAGCACTCTTACTGAACAAATTACTTTATTTTTTGTGTAATAGCTTAATCCTGGATAAGTTCAAAAAGTAAGGTTTGTTCAAGTCAGGCCTTTCACACTGAAAGGTGAATCTCTTGCATAATGTATTTTCTAATAATTTGCTGTGTTTGTTTGTTTGATCACAGAAGGAATGGCTGTGTTTGAACTGCCAGACTCAAAGGGCGTTGTCAGGACAGCTGGGAGACTCAGGAAAAATGCCTCAACCTTCGCCTGTTCCTGCCAAGCCAGAGACCCAGGCCACACCTGCAACCAAAATGGCAGAACCCAAAACCCCATCCACAAAGGCAGAGCCCACACCCAGAGACACAAAATCACAACCCATACCTGCTCCTACCAAGGCAGCACCAAC
This sequence comes from Pseudochromis fuscus, assembly GCA_900323345.1. Classification (NCBI taxonomy): domain Eukaryota; kingdom Metazoa; phylum Chordata; class Actinopteri; family Pseudochromidae; genus Pseudochromis; species Pseudochromis fuscus. Next base: position 5,672 of record OOFC01039013.1, read on the forward strand.
AGCTCCAGCTCCAAAAGCAGAGATAGAGTCTGCACCTGTAAAAATGGAAACCACAACAGCAACAGTTTCACCTGTTACAGCAGCAAAACAGCCAGCAGAGCCCACTGCAGAGTCCATTACACCCTCTGTACCCCCTGTGCAACAGACTAAGGTGACACCAAAGGCTGAAGTGCCAAAAGCAGACGTTTCCAAGACTGTGGAAGATAAAGAAGAGGCCGTGAAAATGGATATCAGTGTGACAGAAGTTCTCAAAGCCGAAGAGTCTAAACCTGATCTTCCAGAAGCTGTAGCAGATGTAACTACAGCTCCCTCCAAACCAGCTACTGAAACTACAGTTATACCCACACCCCCTGTTGCTGCAGAGATTAAAGTCGTTCCAGAGACTGGAGCAAAGCCAGAGTTGATTGTTGCAGAGAGTGTTATTAAGGAAGTAGAGCCTGATGATCAGCAGGTTAAGGCGCAACCAAAGATACAAGAAGAACTAGTTAAAGCAGCTGACAACATGGACTTGGCTAACAAGGTGGTGGAAAAGATTACTGACATGACTTCAACTCCAGAGTCACAACCAGTATCTGCAAAGACCATTATAATTAAAGTAAGAATGGAATCACTTTATTGAAATAAGTATTCTCTCCACAAGTGAAGTTTAACATGCTAAAATCTCTATACGTATAAAATCTATTTATATTAATCTATACATTCAAAAACAATAGAGACCAATTCTGTAATTACTGAACTACAAATACTGGTATTTTGCTTATACATTTCATATGTTGTTTAAAATGTACTTGAGGTTTTAACACCACTGTTCACACACTGTTCTTAAAATAATGTTGGGTTGGAAAACAAATTTAGTCCTATGCATTATTTCCTCTAGCAGCACAAGAACCTGTTTTCTGTTTCGCTTGTTTATGCATCTTCTGTAATATGTCAACCACCACTGCTTAGCATATAATGACACTTAACATATATTTTCTTTTACATTATAGGATCAAGATGAAAACACAGAAGACACAAAGAAAAGAAGAAAGGTCTCCCTACCTACTGGGGACGTTCAACTGGAGGACAAAGTTGTCCCTGTGACAGCTACTAAGCCTAAACCCAAAGCAGAGGAACATGATGAAGAACAACCCCAAATTTTACCCATATTGCAGGAATTGAATGATGGGCAGCCCAGTGATGCAAGCATGAAGGATCTAAATACAGATGCAACCCTGACAATAAAGGAAGAGGTTAAAACTGAGAGAAGGCGGCTAAGTTTCCAACCAATGGATGAGAGCAGTGGAAGTGAGCTCACTCCCACACCATCACCTAAAGTCCAGAGGAGGAGGCTAAAGGTCAGCAACATTTCATCAAGTAGCGAGGACATCAAAACTGAAAGTGCTGACTCCTCTGTGGAAGATGAAGAGTTTATCCGCAAGCAGATAATGGGTATGGGTGATGATGAAGAAATGTCAGTATCAGAAGATGAGAAAGAAAAGAATTTGGAAAATGTAGAAGATATCAAAGTTGAGCTTGATAATGCTTCAGTGACAGTCACATCACAGCCTAGAAAAGGCAGCACAGATAATGAAGACAGCCCGGCCAAGAAAAAATCCATCTTAAAAAGTGATACTGCAACTGTTCAAAATGTTCCTGAAACAATGCCCAGGACAACTTTCAAGAAAGCTATTCCAGTCTTGAAACAGAGACAAAGCACTGATGAAGACGTGGAGAGCATCACAGAATCCCTGTCAAAGGGTTCATCTAGTGTTCAGGCATCGAGCTTTACTCCTGAATCTTCACCTACATCAGCCTCATCTCTAGAGGAGGACAGTGATAGCAGCCCCAGCCACAGGAAAGTTAAAGGGGACAAAAAGCATCGCAAAGGTAAGCACAGGCAGCCAACTCAGCCCCTCCCCACCATCGAAGACTCCTCTGAGGAAGAGAAGATGAGAGCCCATGGCAAACCACTGTCCCCATCTGAAGATGTTTCCTCCACAGAGGATCTGAGGGAAGTCACTGTAATAGATGAAATGGAGTCAGACCCGGAGGCTAGGCGAGCTGTGCAGAGAGGACGCAAGCCTTCACCAACAGTCATACCTTACACTCCTTCTGATACATTACAAGGGAGGGACACTGTGACAAAATCATTAAAGAGCGCAGAGGAAGCATATGAGGAAATTATACAGAAGACAAAATCCATTCCAGGAGAGAGTCCTCCTGATATAGAACCACTTTATGGGGGAATGGCAATAGAGGACTATCTTTATGAATCCTTAGTTGAAGAGCCTGAAATGCAGTTGAGTGAATCTCAAGCGGAAGAACCCAAAAAGGATACTAGCTCTGAATCGCTCAAAAAACTCAGATCTCCTGAAGAGGTTTATGAGGAAATGATGCAGAAAAAGAGAGAACTGATAATGATTGAGCATGAATTTCAACAGGCCCAGACTGCGATGGAATCTTCTTCATCAGGGGCTTCGGTTACGGTGTCTCCCTCAGTTGCTGAGACCTGTGTGGTGACCATGCCCATGGAAGAGGCATACCTAGCTGGACAAACTAATGTGGCTCTAACAGGCAATGAAACCTCCAATGAAGTGCCAGTGAAGAAAAAGAAACGACCAGCTCCTCCACGCCCTTCAGAACCACCTAAGCGCCCTGATGTCACTGTTATTCCCAGTACTCCAAGTGGATCTATAGGTTTTGTTAGGCCTATGGTTCCTCAAGATCCTGCCCTCAGAAAGGCTTTGTTCCCCATACCAGATCTTAAGATTACCCAGTGTTCTTCTGGAGAGGAGGAAGATGACAGTCTTGCAGATGAGTATGGAATGGGAATTTCCTCTGACATAACCCCCAGTGATGACTCTGAGACTAAAGAAGAACCAAGCCCACCTTTGTCAGAAACCACTGACATAGAGCCTATCAGTGTGGTTTGTGAAATTCCAGAACCAAAGCCAATTCCAACTCCAATATCAGCCCCAGAACTAACAACTACACCTTCTCCTGTATCACCAGTGTCACCTCCAACTTCACCAGCCACTCCAGATTCCAGTTTGGCATCTAATGCCACATCATCGTCCTCATTCCAGGCTCAAACACCTCTTTCATCAGATTCAACTCCACTGTCTACACCAACACCTCCAACTTCATTTAAAGGCCAGTCACCTCCAGAGATAACCCCGTCATTGCCTGCCACAGTTATCGTCACCATACCAGATGTGGTGTCTGCTCCATGCAAGGTGCAAACGACTGCAGTAGCTCAAATTAAGGCTTCTACATCTGAAGCTCCAACTCCAGCCCAAATTGGGATATCTTCTACTGTACCTGTTGTGGTCCAAATGCCAGACTTAGTTTCATCTCAGTCTCAGGTACCTGTAAAGGTTCCAGCTTCTGTTCAGGTCTCAGCGCCAAGTTCAGCACCTGTTGTTGTCTCAGCTCAGCCTACAGCCCTAGTTACAGCTCCACGTGTCACAGTTTCCATTCCAACAGCAGTCAGTGTTGTACCTGCTTCTGTCACTCTGGCCTCATGCCCTGGACCAGTCGTTGTTCAGATGCCTGACTTGGTTTCAACTACAGCACCAATCTCTGCACAAACCCCAATACCAGTCTCAGCGTTCATAACAACCCCAGCTCAAGCCCAACCCAAAGTGGTACACTCAGTCCCGGTATCATCAGCTGTCCCATCAGTGAGCCCAGTGGTAGTCCCAGCTCAAACTGCTCAAATGACTTCACCAGCTCCAGCGTCAACTACTATAATAAAAAAGAAGGTCCCCCCTCCTCCTCCCCCTCGGTCTACTTCAGTATCTTTGCCTGAGCCTGACACAGAGACTTCTCAGCATGTCACCCCAACTACAATAACTAGGACAACAGTTGCTGGCCAGCCAATGCAGTCTGTAGCTGTGGACATCCAGCCAAGAATGGAGGTCATACAACCAAATAGTGCATCTGTACCGCAAATAGTGACCCCAACTAGACAGGGCCATGTAGTCATCATAGTTCCTAGTGGAGGACAAACCACACAAGATATAGTTAGCACAGGGCCAAAACCTTACTCTGCTTCTCCTTCACATAGTAATCTAATAGCCACGCACCCTGCTTCAGATGTACCCATCACAGATGTATCTTCAGTACCCTCTAAGGTGCCAGCAGTCCAAGTAGCTTCAGCTCCACCACTTCCACCTAAACCTATAGTAGGGGCACAAGTTGTACACACAGCAGAAATACCTGTTGCAGATTCAACTCAACCACCTCCTTCTACTTTACCCAAACCAACGGTTTATCCAAAACCATCAGTACCCACTGCAGTGACGATTGCTACAGCAACAGTAGCACCAGTTCCTGTCACAGTAACTGGCCCTAGTCAAACCACAAAGCCTCCTCCACCCATACCACCTAAACCTATATCAATTCCAGCTGGACTGGTTTTCAACCACAAGCCAGGAGAAAGTGTCAAGCCGCCCCCTCTGCCTGTGGTCCCCAAGGCAGCAACACTGCCCAGGACAAAAGAACCCCCAAATGCTCTGTCACTTAGCCTGACACGACCTGTGCAGTCTAAGTTGGGTACGACATCTCCGAAGTCACCTTTGTCTCCCAGACATGCAAAATGTTTACAAACCTATGTGGTGATAACTCTTCCATCTGAACCTGGTTCCCCAACAGAGGCCATAACAGTCCAGGCACCTGTAAGACGAGGGTCCATCCCAGCTACAAAAGTGTCGGGGGTACGAACAACACCATCAGAGCAAAGAACACCCACTGAGGCATTTTCAGCACAGGCTACAGTTAGGAGAGCCTCCGTCCCCACTGTAAGGCATCCACCGCCGATACCTGTAGCTGCAAGCGTGGCAGTAGTGCAAGCGACAACCACTGAGGCATTGGATGCTAAAGTTCAAGACAGAAGAGACTCTGTACCATCTGTAGTGGAACCACCACTTCCTGTGACCGATATTGTTGCAGTGTCATCAGATCAGGGCATTCCCATACAGGCACATACTGTCCCTCTTCCAGTTAAAAAACCATATGTGCAACAAATGGAGTCAACAACAAAACCAGTCCAAGCCAAAGCAGAGTCTATACCATCTGTTCCTCAGCCTCTAAGCTCAGCCATAGAAGTCACTATGGTTTCACCAGTGTGTTCACCTGAAACACTGGTTCCCCAGGCCCACAAAGCAGCTGCACCTGTGCAGCCAGAGCCTCTGACAGAAGTTGTTGCTGTACCACTGCAGCCTTTAGATGTAATAGTCCCACATGATAGACCAGCTGCAGTGCACTCAACTATTCTTCATCCACAATTTGTAACACAAATAGAAATGCCAGAGAAAGAATATGATATACCTACTGATGTCATTGTCACAGAGGGAGTTCTGTTTAGATCACATGTACCAGAAGTGAGTCAGCAAATCACTGTTCAACAGCCTCAAGAGTTGCCTACAAGTTTTAACGATACTCACACAATTCCTGAGCCCTCATTAGTACAACAAACTGTGCAGCCTTTTGAGGTTCTACCTATAGTGACAGAAAAGCTATCAACACAGCAACCACTTTATGTAGCTGAAACAGTGGCCCTCCCTGCAAAGTTTGAATTACCAACAGAAGTTATTACAATGGATACCAGTGTTAGAATGCCTGAGGTAGCAATGATAGCCCCAGTGCCTCATCCTCTATCTGCAGTAGCTGAAGTTCCCCCAACATCTAAAGTAGCAGAATTAACACCACAAACTACAATTGCTAAGATGATAAGTCCAGCAACGGAGGGAATAACACCATCACCTCTTGTGATGGAAGTTGAACAAATGGCAACACACCCAGATATACCTCCTGTTACCTATACTCCACAAGTCTATGGAACAATTACACCCGCAATAATGTCTCATCCTGTGCCACCACTGGAAGTCATAGCATTGCAGCCTGGATCTGAAACATCCCCAGAGATTGTAACAAAGGATGTGGATATAAGAAGAGGTTCAATACCATCATCAGTGATACAACCTCAGCCAGTGTCTGGAATGCCTGTTATTACCACTGAGGAAACTACTAGTAGGAGGAGAACTTCTATATCATCCATAGTACAGCCACCATACACTACAACAGATATATTTACCTATCCTGCAGAGTATGAAATACCCACACAAGTGGTTACAACTGAAGCCTTTGCTACTACCAGGAGACAATCCATAACCATGCAGCAACCATTCCCGTCAGCACAAATTGTAAACATGCCAGCTGAAAAAGATGTTCCAATGGATGGTTATGGTGTTCAGGTACCCTACAGGAGAGGATCTATTCCTTCAACAGAACAGAGACCACAGATATTGACTTATTCATCAGAATATGACCAACCTTTGGAGATAATTACCACTGAGGCGTACACCAGGAGAACCTCAATACCCTCTGTGCAAGACATTCCACAGGGTGCATCTGTGGCTCCAGTTACCATCACTAAAATTCAGCAAGAGTCAATTGAGAGCCAAGAAATTAGAGGACCAGAGAAAGTGGTCTCGAGCATGAGTCACATGTATTCTTCTTCAATTTCCACCTCAGGCCAGCCCCCTGAAAGTCTGCCAAGTCTGGTCACTCAGGTGGTCACCACTGAGGTCCAGAGGACCACTGTTTCTGTTGTTCATGAAAGACTTCCACAGATCCCTCCACCAAGTGTAGCAATCACTATTCAACCAGATATGGCTAAAGTCCAACCTGTCCCTAAACAGAATGGAAAGATAATCTATCCTAGTGATGTTATCGATTTACGTACCGTAAAGGTTGGCATAAAGATGACTGACCAAGGCATGGACCTGACTCCACCTGAGTCATGTCGACAGTCATTTTCAAGTGACTCTAGTGGACGTCAAATCACAGCAGTACAGCCTGAAATTGTAAATCTTAGTGCAGAGGCCACCCCTGCAACCACCTTGTCTGTTGTTACTGACAGCATCACAATAGTCACATGCACAGCCACCATTGCTTCATATAACAACACTCCAGCAGAGAAACCGCTTGATTTGCAGGGCCCTGTTACATCATTGCCTCTGCCACTCACCACTTACAAATCATTCGAACCACTAGCACAGATTGTATACAGACCTGTGAACACCCAGCCCGTAGTTAGTGCTGTAGCATCTACAGCTCAAGACATACCCATTAATCTTTCCTTTGAAGCTCTTGTTTCCTCTGAAAGGAAACAACAAATGACTCCAACCCCAGCAATTGTTAGCAACGGAGGTCCTGTACTCTCTCTGGAGGCCACAGGGGCCATGGATCTGTCAAACTACAAACCAATGAGGGCAATGGTAGCTTTGTCTGGTACAAGCCCGGGAGTGGTGACCACTGTTGTAGAGGATGATGGAACTCCAGTGGACCTTACAGCTGGTAGGAGGAGTGTCTGCTGTGATGTCATTTACAAGTTGCCATTTACGGGAAGCTGCAGAACACAACCCCCAGTTACAGCCCAGCCTGACAACCGGTTTGGCTATAGAGATGATCACTATCAATATGACAATGCTGGACTGTATGGTATCAAAGGAACTAATGGCATAAAAGCATCAATGTCGGAGACGAACCTGACCGAGGCAGGACTGTTCTCCTATGAATCCAAGAATGATTATGACTACCTCAGTGGATCTTCAGATGGCGCTATAGACCTCACTGCTGCTAAACTTTCTGCTGGTGAGTATGGAGGTATTTCTTTTTCCTTTAAAGTGGGGTCACCCTGCTCTGCATTTGCTTAATAAGTTTGCATTTTATTGAGTGATTTATTAAGTTTGAAACATTTATTTACACAATTTCTTATTATAACATATTTCTTATTTCTTTCTTATTTTAACATATATTGTCCAATGCTTAGTTACATTTTTTTAAGTGTTTAATTTGCTTTCTTGTTTTATATGCATGATTTCATTAAATATTAACACTTGCTTATTTTTTTCTTTTTTTTTCTTTATACAGATGCATGTGTGTGCCTGCGTGTGCTCCCGCAATATTTTGGTTTTGCATCTTGCTAGCCAAAGTGACTGCAGATATGCATGTGCAGAACAACGCTTTTGAATCCAAATTGCATGTTATCCAACTTATAAGCTGTGCAATATATTTGTATATAAGATTTTAATCTATTTGATGAAGTAAATTCCATATCTTTGGACTTGTTATGGCAGGTAAAGCGCTAGACTACACTAGCAAAGCTACTGGAGTGTACCCTGCGATGACTACTACTCCGTACTCCCAGATTCCTGGTGCTGGGTTTGGTGTAAATAGTGTTCTAAGGACCTCAGATGGAATAGTTTACTCCTCTGTTGCTGCCCCAGTTCCATCTACATATGCGATTACAACTCAGCCAGGTTCTGTCTTTAGTACCACCTTAACACCCACATCAACAGTCCAGAATCAGTCTTTGCCTCATCCGTATGGCTTCATTCCTGCTACAGAACCAGGACAGATCATTCCTTTCGACACTGGACTCCCTAAGGAGCTTCTACCCACAGCTTTGGCTGATATCATTACTGGGTATCCAGATATGTACTCTGACACAACCCTGGAAGCAATTGCTGCTTCTCTGGATGCCTTAGCTTCTTCTCCAATATTCCCTGGCTTGGACAACACCAAGATGGCCCAGTATCAGATGGAGAGGGAGTTTCTAGAGCTAGAGAAACTTAAGCAGCTATGTCTTGCTGAGGAGCTAGAATGGGAAAGGCAGGAAATCCAGCGTTACCGTGAACAGGAACAACTTATGGTCCAAAGGGAGCTTGAGGAACTTCAGGCTCTGAAACAACAGCTTCTCCTGCAGCAAGAAGAGGAGCATCATGCCCACATGGTAGCCCAGCAGGAGACCTATGCCCAACAGAAAGAACAGTTGCAACAAATTCAACAACTTCAACTGCAACTCCAGCGGCAGCTAGATGAGCACTATGGTAGCACTGGTACCACAGGAAACCTTCTCGATGCTAAATATGCAGGAGTAGGGGACAGTGGCCAGTACTGGCCTGTCAAAGATGAGTCTACAACACCATCTGTTGGGACACATATTGAAGGCAGTCATGACCAGCTTAATCTAGTTAAGCTTCAAGCTGACCAAGACATAGGTAAAAAAATAATTGATAGTGGAGTGCAGACAGATGATGAGGACTCAGCTGAAAAACAGCATGTTGGAAGGAGAAAGAAAAGTAAGAGGAATACTGATAGCTCAGCTCAGACTGATGATGAAGACCAAGATGAATGGGATGCTCCCACAAAAGCTCGACGACGTTCTCGAAAGCATAGCAGTGACGGGAAACATGGCTCCAAGGTTTCTAGCATTGCTATCCAGACAGTGGCAGAGATATCTGTGCAGACTGACCACTCTGGAACTATTAAACGACCAAATGTCCAGATGGATACAAAGGTAGAAATCGTCAAGCATATATCAGCTCCAGAGAATTCCCAGAGAGGTGGCAGTCTGAGCTGTCAGACAGACTCGGACAGGAGACACACACCTATTGAGGTGGGCTACAGCACGCACCTAACAGCAGACGTCCCCTCCAAGTCTAAAGTCTTCTACACATCAGTCTCCCCACTGTCCCCAGAAAAGTCACTTGGAGGGCAAAGAATGCTAACTGCTGACCCAACCAGATTTTCTTCAGGCCCTCGGATACTAAAGGCTGGTCAGAAGTCTCTATCCGATCCCAAATCCCTAAGTCCTTCCACAGAAGACAGGATGGGTGGATACTATGCAGACAGTTACTCTGTAAGTAATAGCAGATATAAATGGAAAAATATATATAAATAATTTAATTATTATTGGTAATGATACATATTGTGCTGGCTGTTTTAAGATTATGAAAATGGTTTAAATACAAACAAGATATTGAGGTACTGAATTGCAATTTCATTTTTGACTTCATTTAATACTTGAAAGATACATGATTTGTTGTTGTGTTGTAGGGTCGAGGCTCTCCCTCTTGCACAGGCAAGAAAGTAAAACGGACACTACCAGACCCCCCTCCTGAAGAAGAGTCTCTGACTGGACGGTCAGGCTACAGTACCAACTCTGCCCGTCGCCGTCTGGCCCGCAGTACAACAATGGCCAGGGCAAAGATTCTCCAGGATATTGACAAGGAGCTTGATCTGGTGGAGAGAGAATCTTCTAAACTTCGCAAGAAACAGGCTGAGCTTGATGAAGAGGAAAAGGAGATTGATGCCAAGCTACGGTAAGATGCTACACATTCAGCACATTTAACACATAGGGTAACCATGTTGTTCAGCTCCTGTGACATTGATTGATTAATCAATAACTATGGCAACCAATTTGTGTCATAAAACCAATAACATTGCACTGTCCATATCAATCATTAATTCTAATTTAACTGCATGATTCCCTTCTTACCTCAATAGCTTATGGGCTAAAAGGCTGCCTTGACAACACTCAATGAGACCTCTCCACACTCACACATAGTAACAGGTACTAAGGTGTGAGGAAATGGATCATTATTTGCTTGTGTGATTGTAATGTTAACAAAAAACATAACACTGCTTAAATTGTAAAACAATATGGACTTTTTCTATTACTGTAGGTACCTGGAGATGGGTATAAACCGCCGTAAGGAGGCCTTGTTGAAGGAGAGAGAGAAGAGGGAGAGGGCCTATCTCCAGGGGGTGGCAGAGGAAAGAGACTACATGTCAGACAGTGAGGTTAGCAACATCAGAGAGGCCAGGGGTGATGGCCTTGAAAGACCACGGACGGCTCCCCAGTCAGAGTTTGACCAATTCATCCCCCCTCAGACAGAAGCTGATTCCCAGTACAACACACTTACTAGTCCCTACTCTCACTATGCTCAGTATGTTCCTCAGACGCAAACCACCAGCCACTACACCCAACAGAATCTGTATCAGCAGCAATCCCTTTACCACCAAGAGGTGTCACCTTACCCAACCCTATCCCTCTCCCATGCCCAGGCTCAGCCTAGCAGCTACCAACATGCCCTGCTCTTGCAGCAGGGAAAGCAACGACAAACCACCCTGTCTGATTTAGAGCCTAAAATCACCACCAACTATGAGGTGATACGCAACCAACCTCTGCTCATTGTGCCAACCTCCACAGAAAGTGGCTATGGGGTGGCTCATCTGGGCGGCAAGTATGGCAACTTGGACTTGAGGCTAGGACTAGAGGAGAGGAGCATGGCCTCTAGTCCTATGTCTAGTATTTCTGCCGATTCTTTCTATGCCGATATTGACCACCACAATGCCAGGAACTATGTGCTGATAGAGGACATAGGGGAGCTTACCAAGGCCTCACCGGGATTGAGCAATACTGGCTTGGGTTCCGGATTCAACCTGCCTGATAAGGAGTTGTCCAAGGCAGATAGACTACTCAGGGCAGCAGAAGTCAGGCGCACAGCAGAGGTAAATACTGTGCTGTTTCATCATCTTCTAGATTTAACTTTTTTCCTTTCCTCATGTTTGTACAGACCTGACTGCAAATAATTGGATAGTTACTGTATGTTCTGGACTATAAGCCGCTACTTTTTTCCGATGCTTTGAACCCTGCAGCTTAAACACCAGTGTGGCTCATGTATCGGCGGCACGAAGCTTGTTGGCTTTTTACAAGCTAGCAAGCTCTGCGCCGCCGATACATTTAGCCTCGTCACATCAGACCCGGTCAGAGTGGACCACATGAAACTGTTCGAATAAATTCAATCGCGGCTTATAGACAGGTGCGCTCAATAGTCCGGTAGTTGTTAGTAGGAGAAGACTGAGAGGGAGCAGAAGTCTGATCCATGTGTCTGGACTGAAGCCGAAGCTGCGTTCACACCAAACATGAGGTGAATTTCTCCTGCCGCACGATTATATAAGTAACGAATTGAGAGACAAATTTGTGCTCAAGTGGTATCATGAAAACCAATCAGTGCTGAGATTCTCTGAGGGGCAGACATGGAGGAGGAGCTTATCGTCTGTGGTCGTCCAGATCTTTATGACCCGATTCTGTTTCTGTACCGGGATAAACACACTGTCAGAAGGAGCAACATTCATGATCTCCTTCATTGTTAATGGTGGAAGTGGTGGTTGTTGGCTATTGGCTGCTGAAGGTGATTATTCACATATGGCAAAATCTGACCAGCAGCCGTATTGGTGCAAATACCACGTCTGTTGGGAATGCAGCTTAACTGTTGGTTTGTGGAAGTCAGGAGTTTGGCATCTGAACGTGGCCATGTTGGTGGTTTGGAGCAGGAAGTGACCATATTTGGATATGAAGGGAAGAGTGAATGAGTCTCCAAACCACCAGAAACCATTGGAGACCAGAGCTGTCAATCAACCCCACCCCTAAATCTTCCTGTTTGAAGCCTAATATCTCCATAGTTACTGAACAGGACTGAAAATGGCGACGGTTGAACTGAAGTCAGCTGGAGCCAGCATCTAGTGGCTGTTGGTTGTATTACAGTTTGGTGCACTTCTGCATTGGTCTCATGTTTGAGGCTGTTTAAACAGTCTGTGGTGTGTGTGTGTGTGTGTGACAGGAGATGAGACCACGGCGTCTCTGTGATGGGGTGTGTCTCGGAGAAGAAACTCTGTTTAATTAGTGCGGTTGCTTAATTAGAGCTCCTCGGAGAGAGATCAGACTGACCAGCCCAGAACAACAGATTAGGAGCAACAGGAGAGGAGGAGGAGGAGGAGGAGGAGGAGG
>OOFC01039018.1:0-12407 GCA_900323345.1 Pseudochromis fuscus
AAAAACCCTCATTTTCAATCCTGAAATATTCAGTCAATACATTTTTCCACAAGTCATTCTGATGTCATTAGATAAAGTCAACTCTTCTTCTCAGAGATCTGGTGGGAGGAGTTAGGGGCGGGGCTAGTCTGATTGACAGGTGGTCCATCTGAAAATCATTTCATCATTAAGGAGATATCATGCTGAGAGAAGGGGAGGAATTAAGGGTGGGGTTACTTTGATTGACAGCTCTGGTTAAGTCTCATCCACATTGGACAGTGTCCTCAGGTTCAAGGGTCAGACCTCCTCACCCCTCCCTTCAAATCCATATATGGTCACTTCCTGCTCCAAACAACCAACATGACCACGTTCAGATACCAAACTCCTGGATCAGGAGGAGAGTCCATAAACCAACAGGTGACGTCATGTTAGCTTTGGGCCATTTGATAAACAGTCTGTGAGATAAACCACATTAGCATCCATTAGCATAGCCTCTGAGGGTAGTAGCAAGGAGCTACTTTCAAAATATCTGAGAAATGAATCCTGTAAATATTCTGCAACTATTGTTGTTTTATGTGCCAGTATTAGCTGCTCCAAACTTTACTGCAGGTTAGCCAACATTAGCATTTAGATAGCTAACAGGCTGTTAGCAATCAGTAAACAAAAGAAACAATTAACAGAGAAATTAATTGGAGTTGATTGTGTCAGGCTGTTACATTACTGGCATATTACAGTTACTGTAGCTCACTGAGCATTGGCTTCAGTTCAATCAGAAATATGTTTAAATACATTTCTGGATGTTTTATACAGTTATTATGATCCTGTTTTGGTGTTTTACTTTTACAGAGCTTCCTCTCTAAGGTGTGCGGATGTAATATAGAATATAAAATTCATACCTGCTGGTGTCGTTGGATGGAAAGTAAATGAAGGAAGAAACAAAACCCGGGATTGTGAACAAAACGAATTAAATGAACAACAAAATGGATCCTCAGTGCCCCTGTGGGTTTACAAAGAGCTGTGAATACATCCTGCGGCTACATGATGGGACGCTTTGCTCCACCAATATCTGCCACTTTACTCGGTGGCTAACCTGATTCCCGCTGAGAGCAGCAGCACTGCCTCTTCTGTGGGAGTCCAGGGATTGAAGCTGCTCTTCAGGCTCGGTCTTCTCGCTGCCTTGTCATCGTTCATAATAGGAGCATATAATGTGATTTGGGAGAGTGATTGGTGAGCGAAGTGAGAGAGAAGAAGCGAGAGAGAAAGAAAAAAGAGCGGGATGGAGCTTAATGTAATGTCATGTTGAAGAGATGGCCTCCGCGCTCCTGCTGATCCATAATTTGATAAAAAGAGGGAATATCATCAATCCCGGTGTAAGAGACATGGCAGACGGATGATGCTGTCTGTACATGGAGCTGGGCTCAAATGCTACATTATAGAGGCCGGTGTGGAGTTCAGATAACGCCTGAGGAGAGGTCACCGATGTGCATCCTGCACCCCGAGACAAGAAAGAGGGAGCGGCTTATTAACCGTGATACACTTCTCACTTTTTACTACGCTCTGCTCTGTCTGAGGGTGATGGTTTGCAGAGTATTATCATGCAGAGCTGTTTGCTGTGAACTTCTGACTTTAGCTTGCTAGCACAGAGGCCTGACTCCCCCCGTCAGCAACTCTGTATTCAGTGAAGAGCTGTGCAGCGCTAGGAGCTTAACGCCAGCAACAGGGAGGAAGTGGCTCAGCACCAAGACCGAAGAGGGAAGGTCAGGAGCTGCTGTGGCTGTGACACTACTAATGCTCTCCTCCTTTCCTTATGGCTGCAGTTACTGTAACAGCTCAATGAAGTTTCCATAATATTACAGAAAACACATCCTGACCTCTGACCTGTGTGTGAACAGTGAGTACACAGTGGATGTGTCTTAGAGGGAGAGCACTTTACTGGGTTTTCTACGGCTGAATGTTACGCACCTTGTTTTCTGACCCCATCTGTCGCCTCGGGCTCAGAGGGATACGACCGTGACTCCAGAGGAGCTGCTTACGTTTTCATCTCAAGCGGGAAAACTCACACATGAAGTGGGTGCCTCCTCCTCTGAGTCCCAGCCCTCCTCGTTTTTATTCATCCTGCCTACTGCATTAAGTGATGTCCTGTCAACCTGATCTACACCTCCACGTCAACGGCCGACACGCAACAAATTATTCATTTCAAAAAGTGTTCAGTGTTTACAAGCCAGGATTTAATCATCAAAGCTGAGAAGTAAGTTTGTCTTAATGCTGGAAACACTTTTTTATTACATCCATAAAATGATGTTTCATTAAATCACATAAATATAATTAGTCTTTTCATACAGCACTTTTAATATTTATAAAGCACTTTAACACAAGAAAATACAATTAATTCAGTACAAAAGAAAGCCATGTAAGAAGAATAAATGCAAAATAAAGAAAAAGAAAAAAACAATAAAATGAAATATGACAAAATAAAAAAAACAAGAAGATCTACAAGATGAAAGCATAAATGAAGGTGTGAAACAATATGATGGAAGAAGGAAGAGTAAAGGTGAATGAAATAAGGTGTTACAAGCTGAATCCCATTCAAATCAGTCTATTAAAGTGGTTTTCATGATGTCACTGACTCTACCTCCTTATCTCCTCAGGCTGGTCGTTACAAAGTCGAACATCATGATGGAGAAAACAGCGTCTCCCTTAGATCTGAGCCGAGACCACAGAATATACACTCAGCACAACACAATAAAACAGTAAGAGTATCCGAACAGTGTACTAAATACTGAGACAGTACACCAGTGACCACGTCCATGGTTTTCACTCAGTGCTCGTTTATTGAGCTCTGGGATCCAGAAGCATGTTTGAAAAGTCATGTACAGGTTTTGCCTTTTGAACTTGAATGTCCACTCAGAGCAGACGAAGCAACTGAGTCGTGTTCATGCTCCTTTTTTCCTGACGACTGGATTTAACGTTTGGATTCTCGTCCTTCATCATTTCAATATCACCAACATCCATAAACCATGTGTTATAAAAACATCCAGAGCCTGCAGTACAACAGGTGTGTTTGTAGCATGTTTAGAGGTGATGGAGGCGGGGCTGTCTGAGGTCATGGAGGCGGGGCTATCCTCTGTCATGAGGCGGGGCTATCTGAGGTCATGGAGGCGGGGCTATCCTCTGTCATGAGGCGGGGCTATCTGAGGTCATGGAGGCGGGGCTATCCTCTGTCATGAGGCGGGGCTATCTGAGGTCATGGAGGCGGGGCTATCTGAGGGCATGGAGGCGGGGCTATCCTCTGTCATGGAGGCGGGGCTATCTGAGGTAATAGAAACGGTACCAAAGTCGAAAAGAGTTCCCCGTCAGAGGCAGGACTTTACTCCTAATTTCCTCTGTTCAGTTTAACAAGTCAGATTTTAGTACAAAGCCTCATTTTGATGCTTCATGGCGTTAACGTTAACACATGTTAACGTTAATGTTAACACAACACTTCCTCAAACCATTTCAAGTTAAAAGCCTCATAAAGTTTCACTGGACAGAAACCTCTTTTTTTCTTAAGTGAGCTTTTATTGTGAAATATTTGCAGACTCACTGTTCAGATTATTCCCCATGTTGTTTCCCGGTTGGGATTTCTTCGTATCGACTGTGACCCTGGACATCATCAGAGACCCGACTGTTATTTGAATCATAGTTTTTATTGGAGGACATTTGTCCCATGTGTTTGGACATGATGTCCTCTGTGTGTTGGAGGTCTGGTTTTTGGTTTTAATTTAAGAATCAGTTGTTGTTGTTTTCTTCACATCTTTGTGTTTCTTTTCTCATTTCTATGAGAACGTCTTGTACTTGATGATGATGATGATGATGATGATGATGATGATGATGAAGTGTTCTTCGTAGGTAGAAGTTATTTAGGTTGTTAGCTCGGTGTTGGTGAAGGTAGGATGAAGGACACTGTTGTAGATCTCAAAGTTACTAATGAGATGGACTAATTTTACTTGTTCCTTCAAAATGTGAGAAAGTCTTGAATGAATAAATCTTGGTTTTCAGTTTAAGATGAGTTTGTCTTTCTTTGTTGTGTGTTCATGATGTTTGATCGTCTGGGCTGCAGCCAGATGATTGCTTCGTCCAAGTCAAACTTCAGGCAGATTTATCAATATTCCTGAGATTCAGTTTCTTTTTCTTTGTTTTATTACATTAAATCCACATTTCTACACCAAGTCCCATGTCTCGGTAGGAAAGTAAAGGAATCAGTCAAACCGTTGACTGTTTATAGAAATGGACGAAGCAACTGGCTCCCATAATGAAGCCAGTGCAGAAGTGCAAGAAAAGTGCAGTACCACTGATGACCACTAAAAGCTTGGGGCTCCAACTGACTTCAATCCAAACATCCTCATCTTCAATCCTGAAATATTCATCAATACATTTCTCCACAAGTCATTCTGATGTCATCAGATAAAGTCAACTCTTCTTCTCAGAGATCTGGGGGGAGGAGTTAGGGGCGGGGCTAGTCTGACTGACAGCTCTGGTCTCCAATAAGAGCAGCACTGAAATCCAGTTTCATCCTCATTGGACAGTGTCCTCAGGTTCAAGGGTCAGACCCGCCTCCTCACTTCTCCCTTCATATCCAAATATGGTCACTTCCTGCTCCAAACAACCAACATGGCCACCTTCAGATACCAAACTCCTGGCTTCAAAATAAGAGTCCACAGACCAATAGGTGACATCGCGTTAGCTTGGTCCAGTCTGTAAACAGAAACACACCTCCGGGCTTTAAGAAAATAAAAGTCTGTTTAACGTCGTGGCTCCTCGGTTGTCACTGAGCTGTGAACCACATCAGTCACACATGGATCTTCATATGTTTTCTACAGACATACAGTTGTTGGCTGCTCTCTCTTCACCATGCCTCACACAATATAAGTTAGCCACACACTTCACCATCTTTCTCCATAGGGCTGCAACCAACCACTGTTTTGATCATTGATTAATCATCAGCTATTGACAGAATTAGTCAACTTATCTGATTATGAATCACATAGTTATTAAATGGCTCTTATTTCGCTCTCAGCTTTAACATTCAGACTGAGGCTGTTTAAGTTATGTCCTGATTAATTCTGAAGACAAGAACAATGGATCCTTCATTCAGAAATACATCTTTTAGCTGCTACTGATACAGGAAGGATCTCCTGTTGTAGTGACAGGAGTGAAGGGAGATGACTCACTCTATTAAAATTTACAGTTTCCCTGCAGGGATTAATAAAGTTTATATCTATCCATCAATTAAACGTTTGTTAATTGTTGCAGCCCTAACTCTCAGATCATACAAGAAGCAGTGAGGCTTTAAAAAGCACCTCTCATGGCTTAGATGGTGCAAAGTTTACTGTGGTGGATCCCAAAGTCCAGTTGAGGTGTTTCCAGCTGATGTTGGAGCTGCAGACTCCTTCAGATGTTTGATTGATATGAATAGTGAATGTGAAGTCTGTGTGTGATCTCTGAACAGGACTGAAAGAAGCACAGAAGCCGACAGTGGGAGGTCCAGCTGAGGAGGGAACAGGTGACCACACACACACACACACACACACAGCGAGTCTCTTGTCATCCACACAAACACTGACCTGACACCCGACACCGGAGGAAACCAGCCGTCGGGTGTGGATTCAGACCCGAGGGCGTCGCCGGCTCACCTGATCACCTGACCTCCGCTCACAGTGACGCTGGTCTCAGATCTGTGTTACACACCAACAAAGCCTGAGACACACCTGAAGCTTTTTATCTGCCCACAACAGCCAGTGTCGAGGGTTTGATTCCCACACTGGTTCATTTACAGTCTGACGTCAGAGGCGATGCAGAAATAACTTTCTCCATCCCATCCAGATTGTTTTTCTTCTGACGTAAAAAATTTTTGTAAAGCTGCAAATTTCCTCAAATATTCAGAGGTCGAAATCACAAAGTCAGTGAAACTGCAGGATTATCATGTGTGTGAGGCTGTTGCTTCTTTCTTGTTTTTAATCTTGAAAGAAACCAGCGAGTCCAAGACAAGCGACCAACAAGCTGCAGGTCTGAGAGAGGCCACGTCGTCCGAGGCCCCGAGCCTGGACAGAACTACAGGTGAGTGATGCACTCAGAGCTCCCACACTTCCTGGTACACTTCATCAGACCAGATCTTGTTAGGCTAACATTAGGACTTTATGAATTGATCTTGTTTTAGCCGAGATCTTGTTTAAGCTAACCAGAATAAAAAGCTGTTTTGTCCTCAGTGGTCTTTGTATGGCCTTGTGTCGTCATAGTAACGTTCCTCTGCACCAACAGCTGCTGATGTTTGTAACATTGTGTCCTCAGAGCCCCGCCCCCCGGCCGGCCTCCAGGATGAAGGTCAGTGGTGTCTCCTCTCTGTTATCTTTCTGTATCACAGCTTCAGATTATTGTGCTGCAGTAGAATTTACACCACGTGCCCAGAAGTATGTGGACAGTACACAGCAGACCCATGGTGGTGTCTGATTGGCTGAATAATGAATGCAACACTTTACCTGCTGCCTGCGATCAGCTGATTAACGTCAGGGCTTGTGTCTGTGTCCGATCCAGTCTCTGGATCTCAGGACGTGGAGTCTGAAATCCAAGGTCGGTGCTGAGGTCACGGCGGCCGTAAACCTGCCGCATGTTTCACCTGCTGCTGTTTGTTGTTGTTGATGTTGGGATGGCTCGATGTTAACATGCGTGACGCTTCCTGCATGACTGTGTTTGATCTGTGTCAACTAAACACCTGTGACTCTGTGTTGTTTGTTTGTTTACGTTCAGTTCGTGTGTTTGACCCGGGGTCTGTTCCAGAAAGTGGGTTTTAGTGGAAGCTCTGAGTTTGTTGACCTGAAATGAGGGAAACTCAGAGTTTATGGTTCCAGAAACAAGGATAACTTAATCCTGAGTTTGTGTCTCTGCTCCCTCCTGGTTACCATAGTAACAGATGTAGCTCCTCCTCCTGCTGAGTCTGAAGCATCTATCAGTCACAGAGTTTGATTTCTGCATCCATATGAGATGACTTTCAGACCCAGATCAGATGGTTACCATGGTAACAGATGACCTGATCAGATGTGTTTTCACCCCTGAAGTAAGTCAGTTTGTTGAACCTCCTTTGTGGAACACCCTCCTGGTTCCTGTGCATCTTCGTCATCTTCATCTTTGTCATCGTCATCCCCCCTTGTTTACCTGCCGTGCGACTGATGACATCACAGTGTTTTAACTGTGTCCTGTTCCTGCAGCTGCTGTCCCTCTCCCTCCACCACTGGACGACAGCTTCGTACCAGGTCAGTGGTTTTCTGTCTGTGATCGTTCTCATGTCGCGTCTTACTGATGGTTACACTGAAATCTGTTCATCAGTTTAACTCACGTCGACCTGTGTTTGTGTGTCGTAGATGATCCTGGAGACGCCGCTTATCCTCACGGTCGGTGAATCCCCTCTTTGTGTGTCTTAGTGGTCACAGCTTTTACTGATAACCTGCTGTCCTTTCATGTTTTCTACTCAGAGGATGAAGCCACGACCATCGACACCACCGGAGGTGAGGAGGAGTTCATGTTTGGGTTTATTAGCTGTAGCAGGAGATAAGTTATTTTAAAGACATCGTAAACACGGACGATGTTTTCTGTTGCAGTTCTGGTCGAGGAGCCGCTGTCGAAGGAGAGCGAAGGTCGGTCAGATCCTCATCTTGTTGAAGCTAACATAGCTGTGTTGTAGATAAAGGTGGACAACATGACCTCTCTTCAGAAGTGAAGCTAACGGTCGCCGCCATCTTGTCCAGTTTGATGTTGCTCTGACTTGTTTCCATGAATGAAACAGAAGAAGAAGAAGTATCCAGTGTTTGATTTCACCTGCAGAGAAATCATACACAGATCAAACCTGTGGGTGTTTGTTACTGCTGTTCAGTCATTGATGAGACTCTGTTTGTTCTGCAGTGGAGTCTGGACGACGCCTCACCAGCTCCAAGATCACACAGGAAGCAGGTGACGTTCTGTTAGCTTAACTTCCTGTAGAAAATATCTGTGACTGAGATTCTCTGATTGATTCTCTGGCATCGATCAGCACATGAACAACTGTTTCTGTTCCTGTTCCTGTTCCTGTTCCTGTTCCCGTTTCGGTTCCTGTTCCCGTTCCTGTTCCCGTTTCGGTTCCTGTTCCTGTTTCTGTTCCTGTTCCTGTTCCTGTTCCTGTTCCTGTTCCCGTTCCTGTTCCTGTTCCTGTTTCTGTTCTTGTTCCTGTTCCTGTTCCTGTTCCCGTTCCTGTTTCTGTTTCTGTTTCTGTTCCTGTTCCTGTTTCTGTTTCTGTGCAACTTAGAAATGTTCAGGAAACGTCGTGGAAGTGACGTCATTATTTAAACTAATGTGTTGCTAACATGGCAGCTGACCTTATCTCGTTTAAGCTAACGTCGTGACTTTAAGCTGCATTCAATTAATGTGCCATCAGAGTCAGTCATAGAGGCAGAACCAGGATCAGGACCAGAACCAGTACCACAGAGTGAAACACCTGAACAGACAGAGAACCATGTGGAGGCTGAAGGTGAGAACCTCCCAGCCCAACAAAACACCTTTTAACCCCAGTCAATAAAGACCATCTCCCATGTTTCTTCTCCCCCTTTATTTTCCATCCTCTTGTTTGGACATTAAATCCAGTTTCTTCTTCTTCTGTGTCGCAGCAACATTGGAGAAACAGGTGGAGGAGAAGCTCAAAGAGAAAGGTGATTTCAACACCACCTGAGTTTTATTTCTCTGACGTTTCTTCTGCTTTTTGTTTCATCCTCTCCTCGTCTTCCTCTCTGTCCTCCAGCAAAGAAGAAGAAACCAAAGCTGCTGAATAAGTTCGACAAAAGCATCAAGGCAGAAATTGATGCAGCCGAGAAGCTTCGCAAGAAAGTAAACAAACCTTTTGTTTCTCTGTGGTAGAATGTGCAGCTAGCGTCTTGGCTAACGTTACAAAGGCCTCCTGTGTTTCTGTTAGTCTGAGTTGGACTGGGACAGGTTTATTAAAGAACTGGTTTATTTTCCGGTCTCCTCAGGGGAAGGTGGAGGAGGCGCTGAAAGCGTTTGAGGCGTTGGTGCAGCAGTTTCCACAGAGCCCCCGAGCTCGCTACGGGAAGGCCCAGGTACTGCACAGTACTACCAAACAGTACTACATTGCAGTAGGACAGCAGTGAGGTGTGGACTGGTGTCTCCTGGTGTCTCTGTGTGCAGGCGGAGGACGACGTGGCCGAGAAGCTGCGCAGTAACGACATGCTGCAGAGAGCCATCAACACCTACAGAGAGGCAGCCGAGCTCCCCGACGTGACCTCTGACCTCCTGAGAGCTGCACTGAAGAGACGAGCTGAGAGACAGCAGTTCCTGGGTAACGTGAAGACAGACCCTCCTGCACAGCTCATGTCAGATAACGAGCTGTCTGACCTGACCTGACCTGACCTGACCTGGGCTTTGCTTTGTCTCTCTCAGGTCGGATGCGAGGATCTCTGGCGACTCTGGAGAAGTTGGTTCAGATCTTCCCAGAGGATGTTGGTCTGAAGAATGACCTGGGCGTGGCCTACCTGTTGCTTGGCGACAACAAGGGCGCCAAGAGGGTCTACGAAGAGGTGTGTGTGTGTGTGTCTGTTAGTGTGTTTATTGGTGAGTGTCCATGATTATTCAGCTTTCACTGAGTGACCTTTGTATGCCCCCCCAAAGGTTCTGGCAGTTGCCCCTAGCGACGGCTTTGCCAAAGTTCACTACGGCTTCATCCTGAAGTCGGAGAACAAGATTGCGGAGAGTATCCCGTACCTGAAGGTGAGCTCACGGGCCTGAGTTACTGTTTATAGAAGAGGAACTGAAAACTACACAGCTAATGAAGTTCAAAGCTAACGTCACACAACTTTAAACTTCAAAGCACCAAGTAAGAACTTTGCTGTTTCTTCACTTCCTGTCTTTTTCAGGAGGGTTTGGAGAGCGGCGAGCCGGGGACCGATGATGGACGTTTTTATTTCCACCTGGGAGACGCTCTGCAGAGGGTCGGAGACGATGGTGTGAGTATCAGCTGTTCCTGCTCGGCCTGCAGTGTTGCTCCTGACCACAAGGGGGTGCTAAAGAGCCAGTGTATGGTAACAAGATGGCTGAGCACTCTCCTGAATGACGTGGCCTTGGTAGTAATAATAATATTGTATGAATATCTGCAGCACAGGCTCCTTTCCATGAAGAGATGAGTGGCAGTGATAAAATAAAACCCTCTGTGAATGACAAGATAAATACAGTTACAGTTCAGTACATGACATGAACTAAGTGAGAGATTTACAGACAGCATCTGGTTCTTTGTTCTTCAAACTCACTGGACCTCATGGTGAATAGTTCACGTTTCACTTCAACAGGACTTAAATATAACAAGTTATGATGTAATAAGTATTAGAAAGTATCATTCTGATATGTAACAATGTATTTTAACAGCTTTGTTTCAGAAGAAAATTGAAGGTCATTGGCGAACACGGGGATCAATTCCGTCACCTTGGTGTTATTAGCACCAAGCTCTAACCAGCTGAGCTAACCGGCCTCTTGGTAACAGCTGAGCCAATCAGACAGGAGCACAGTGATGAGTTCAGCTCAGGTTACAGGGTGTGACCCACAGACTGAAGGAGCTAACGAGATGGTTTGTGGAAGCCAGGAGTTTGGTATCTGAACGTGGCCATGTTGGTTGTTTGGAGCAGGAAGTGACCATATTTGGATATGAAGGGAGGAGTGAGGAGGTGGGGCTGACCCTTGAACCTGAGGACACTGTCCAATGAGGATGAGACTGGAGTTCACTGTGAATGAGCCTCCATACAGATAAAGGATCTTCTTCTCAGAGATCTGGGGGGAGGAGTTAGGGGCGGGGCTAGTCTGATTGACAGGTGGTTGATCTGAAAATCATTTCATCATTAAGGAGATATTAGGCTGAGAAAAGGCCACGTCCAAATATGGTCACTTCTGACTCCAAACATTTACCAGTCACCAATCAGTGACCTTCAACCTTTCATTCCAGTAGAAATTAATGACTCTGTTTCTTCCCTGCAGGCGTATCACTGGTACGAGCTGGGACACCAACGTGGTCATTTTGCCTCGGTGTGGCAGCGGTCTCTGTACAACGTGGACGGGCTGAAGGCTCAGCCCTGGTGGACGCCCAAAGAGACGGGCTACACCGACCTGGTCCGGGTACGCGGTCCGACCGTGTGTATGTCCACACATTGATTGTGTTTTCTGAGGGTTGAAATCAGAGGGTTCCTGTGTTCAGATGCTGGAGAGGAACTGGAGGACGATCAGGGACGAGGCTCTGGACGTGATGGACCAGAACACCGGGCTGTTCGTCCCCGAGGAGGAAAACCTGCGAGAGAAGGGGGAGTGGGGCCAGTACACACTGTGGCAGCAGGGTAACCACTGACATCCACAGATGCACCGTTTCAGTTCATTCACTTTATTTTCTGTATGATGATGTAAA
Source organism: Pseudochromis fuscus (assembly GCA_900323345.1). Classification (NCBI taxonomy): domain Eukaryota; kingdom Metazoa; phylum Chordata; class Actinopteri; family Pseudochromidae; genus Pseudochromis; species Pseudochromis fuscus. Next base: position 11,438 of record OOFC01039018.1, read on the forward strand.
TGTTTGTCTCTGTCTTCAGGGAGGAAAGTGGGGACTTCCTGTCAGCGTGTCCCGAAGACGTGCTCTCTGCTGGACAGATTCCCTGAAGCTACCGGCTGCAAGAGAGGACAGGTAGTTAGCTTCTGTCTGTGTGCATCGAGCTGTCTGATGTCCAGGCTTCGAGGACGAGGTCTGTCCTCAGCCTGAGGGTCTTCGCTCAGATACAGGTGTTATAAAGAAAGGGGGCGGGGTCATAGGATAAAAACATATCAGTGGACTGATGCTCTGCAGCTGTCAGACCTGTTGATAAAAGCTGATTTGAAGGATTTCACAGCTAAAAATATCCCAGAGCCTCCTGCCTCAGTTTAAATCTGAGCTCTCGTGGTGTGAACAGCTGTTTCTGAAAATCACTGCTGACTCATCTGAAGACCAGCGGGGCAGGGGCGGCCCGGGTGATGGACGTATGTTTGTGGACAGACGGCGTGACGCTCTCACTGTGTGTGTGTTCAGATCAAGTTCTCGGTGATGCAGCCGGGGACTCACGTGTGGCCTCACACCGGTCCCACCAACTGCAGGCTGAGGATGCACCTCGGCCTCGTCATCCCCAAACAGGGCTGCAGGATCCGCTGCACCAACCACACCAGGTACCACCTTCCTCCTCCTCCTCCTCACCTTCCTCCTCACCTTCCTCCTCACCTTCCTCCTCACCTTCCTCCTCATCTTCCTCCTCATCTTCCTCCTCACCTTCCTCCTCATCTTCCTCCTCACCTTCCTCCTCATCTTCCTCCTCATCTTCCTCCTCACCTTCCTCCTCACCTTCCTCCTCTTCCTCCTCCTCATCCTCCTCCTCCTCCTCCCCCTCCTCCTCCCCCTCCTCCTCCCCTCCCTCCTCCTCTTCCTCCTCATCTTCCTCCTCCTCTTCCTCCTCACCTTCCTCCTCACCTGCCTCCTCACCTTCCTCCTCATCTTCCTCCTCACCTTCCTCCTCACC
>OOFC01039035.1:4952-31004 GCA_900323345.1 Pseudochromis fuscus
TCCTCCTCCTCCTCCTCCTCCACCACCAGCCTTCTGCTGTCTGCAGCCTCAGCACCACCACTCAGTATTCACTCCACACCGCTAACGACAGAGGCTAGGGCGCTCCCGCAGGGCGTTGTTGTTTTTTTTGGGAGGGGGTTCGTTTTAACATTCCTCTCAGAGGCTGTCCCGGTCGCTTGATCCACAGAAACAAATTGGGAATAGCCTTTGATACAGGAGTTGAAAACACTCCCAGGGAGTTCACAGAGAAACAACAAGCACTGTTTCCTAATCACACGCAGGCAGGCCCACGCACATGAATGGAAATAAGTCCAGAGATGCAGGTTACATGCATGAGCTGCCTCGTTGCTTTACAGCTGATTAGTGTGTGGAAACCAAGGAGGGTTTGTGGAAGAGATGACGCTCACGTGGACATTTTGAAGCCAAGAGTTGTTGGGTTTGAGGAGCCAGAAGTGACAATATTTACCTAATCCACTGGACAATATTTTATGAAGCTAGCATCTAGTGTCCATTGGTGGTATTACACTTTTATAATGCTTTTATTGGCTTCACTTCTGAGACCTGGTTTCCATTTTCTATGTACAGTGTATGATGGACATCCCTGGCTCGCCTTCAACAGACACACTGTTGAGTGTCATTCACGGAGCTCTTTTCAAATCAGACAGAAGTCCTCGGACATGAAGTGGCTCACTCCCCACAGTCCTCGAGACGCGTGGCGTGAGAGTGACAGCCCCTTGAAGTGATGCGTGAGGCCGATCCGGCTGCCAGCGTCTGGACAATGTCCTCCTCTTTTTGCAGCTGCACAGCGACACATGACAGGGAGAAAACAAGCATCTTCTTCCTCACAGGGAGACACAGAGGCAGCGGGACGGACAGACAGGTGGACGAAGTGGAAAAGAGGGGAGGGTTTGTGTTGTGTCATTCATCATCAGCTCTTTTTCCACTGGACTGCCTCCCTCCCCGGTGAGACACACCAGGATAAAGCATGGACAACAACAAAAGCAACATAGAGGGACAAACATTGGAGCCAGGGCTGCAGTGGTCCTCTGAGCTCTGGTCTGTTCCTCTGCTCCATCAAAGCGACTTCTGCAGTGTTTACAGTCTGCCTGCGAGCTGGAGTGGGTGGTGGGTCAATGTTAACAGGACGCAGCAGCACTGGTGTGTGCAGAAGGAAGGTTTTTCTACATTTTTATCATTTTCTAAACTGTATGATGAAGCTGCTGATGTCCAAACTACAAAGTTACTCAATCAGGTAATAAACAAAAAGTGTAAGCAGCTGATCTAAGTATATATTTTTTGTCATTCAGCCACTGATGCCATGATAAACCTGAATGTATATAAAAGAAGGACATAGCTACTGGGGGGTATCTATGGGGGCAGCTGTGGCTCAGGTGGTAGAGCGGGTCGCCTATGAATTGTAAGGTTGTGGGTTCGATCCCCGACTCCTCCTGTCCACATGTTGAAGAGTCCTTGGGCAAGACACTGAACCCTAAATTGCTCCCGATGTGCCACACACTGCCATGCAAGGTGCTAACACCTTGCATGGCAGTGTGTGTGTGAAGGGGTGAATGAGTTGCCTTGTAAAGTGCTTTGGGACCAAGCTAAGGTCATGAAAGCGCTGTATAAATGTACTCCATTTACCATTTTACCGGGTCTTAAAAGTGAAGCCAATGTGGAAGTACAAAAACAGTGCAACACCAACGATGGCCACTCGATGCTGGCTCCAAAAAAACTCTGATACTCTAGGGGCATGGTTAGTTTGATTGACAGCTCTGGTTTCCAGTCTAATTCACACTGGACAGTGTCTTCAGGTTCAATGGTCAGACCCGCCTCCTCACTTCTCCCTTCATATCCAAATATGGTCACTGCTGGCTCCAAACAACCAACATGGCCTCGTTCAAACACCAAACTCCTGGCCTCAAACCAACATTTGATTGATTTGTCACAGTGCCTACGACCATCACTTGCACACAGTCAATGATAAAATGTGGAGTTTTTTTGGATCCAGCATCTAGTGGCTGTCAGGAGTATTGCCCTTTTGTGCACTTCTGCATTGGCCTCTGTAGAAACCGATGACATCATAATGGCAAATCATGTCATACAATGTTGCAGCCAATAATGTAATAACAGTTACCAATGATGTCATAAGTTATAATGTTATTGGCTGGTTGTTACATTATTGGGTTTCCAATACAAAAGTCCTGATTCAATCATGTTATAAAAATGCCATAACTAATAAGTTAGAGTTATTAGCTTTATTACAGTTAAATGAAAATGTTGTTGCTATTTTTTTGTTTTGACATCTTTTCAGAAGCTTTGAATATTTGTTTTGTTATTTGCTGAAATAAATTGTATTTCATATTGAGCAGCAACATAAACCTTCATGTACAGTTTCTTTCCTTTTCGCTCTACTTTTGGTCTCCACCACCTCCCGGGGAAATCCTTTGACTTTTTAGCAGCTACAGGCTCCCCTCCATCCTGTGGCTGGCTGTTGACTCTGTTTGCTGTACTGCATCTATTAAAAATGACCTTGCATGGAGTTACTGGGCCAGAAAAGAAAAATACTCTGAGCTAAAAGAGGCTAAAAAGCCCCGCTGGTCTGAGGGAGCTCATAGTTTCCAGTGATCGCTGACTACAAGCAATTACTTTAATCCAAGGATCACAGCGTCAGCCTGCTGCCTGACATTTAAAGCTTGCTTACTCGCACCTCTCCACCTGTTCCCCGCCTCTGTTTAGCCCCTGTGATTGAAATCTAAGAGCCGGTGAAGTCAACAACTCCTGTCCAGCACCTTCGCACAACGTTTCCGCTTCATATAAACCTGAATAAATGGTGCTGAGTGCAGCCTTGGCCCCTGGTGTTACTCTCTCTCTATCAGCCTTACACCTCAGCCCCAGCCCCTGTTTACTCCCTCCTGTCTACCCCATTACCCACGCCGGAGAGAGAGATCCATCAGCCCGACCAGCTGCTCCATTCAGCCATCAGCTGACGAGCGCTGGCTAATAATGCAAGAAAAAAAAAGAAGAAGTCTTACGTTAAGAATCGGTTTGGGAATTCATACAGTTCAGACACTTTGATCCTCCGTCATGCTGACTAATAGCAGGATAATGGGGTGATTATCAAATACAGACTTGGTTGTAGCTGCCATTAGGTTGGGTAATGTTGCTTCTGTCCCAGTTGGATTTGATCATTGTTACTCTTCGGATGAAGCATGAGTGTGTGTATGTGGACTTGACCCTTAAATGGGCAGACACACACACAAATATTTTTATATATTAAAAATTAAATACTTCCTGATGTATCTCAGCTAAACTGACACAACTTCATGAGTTTGTTTTTTGTCAAACTATGACCTTGCTTACTAAATTATTGCTGTTTATATTGCACCACCACAGAAATATGTGTACACTGATTTAATAAGTTGCATACCTTTAAATCAACAAAACACACACACACACACACACACAAACAGAATATACATTTTTCAGGATGATGATCAAAGCTTTTCAACAACATACAAAATAATCTTAAAAAAAACAAAGAGTAATAAATGAAAATCTGCTGTAAACATAATAAACACCAACACTCCCTGCATGTCAGATGACTGTATCCCCTGAGACACAAAAACCATTGAAGACTTAAAAAGAAAAAGAAAGCAGAAATGGGGCATTTTGGTCTGCTGGGACTGGCCGAGTGCTCTGTGTGACCAGAGAGAGTGATGTGAGCTGCCAGATAAATTCAGGCTTCAGAGCCACTTTCCAAATGACCCTGATAGGAGGGAGCCGGCAGTCTGGCGTGGAGAGGCTACCTCAGCTCAGGTGTGACAGAGTGGAGTCTTTTACTTCAATGATTCCTGGTTCCTTTTCTCCAGCGGCTCTTCATGGCTGGGTAACCTCCTGGAGAGGCTTTGAGAGCCAAACTGATATTAAAACCATCTTATTCTTCAGGTTTAGTTTGATCTTTGTGCGAATCCTGGTCAGAAATGTTGTTTACAGCTCCACCGACTGGACTGAAGAAACTTTTCATCAACTCCACTTCTTCTGGATCTTTTACATCTATGTTACTTTTAACTGTTTAACCTCATTATAAATTTGGTTTAAAGTATTTCTTTAGTTATGGTCAGCCAACCATTTATTTGCAACTTTCTGTTTCCATCATTTATTCACTACTTCTAGCTGTGACTCTGTTTTAGTGACACCCTGCTGTTTCAACTGTTTATTCATAATAATTCAGTTCAGCTCAAATTTATTTTACATGTACAGCACCAAATCACAATAAAATCATCTCAGAACACTTCAGTGTCGGGTTAAAGCTTTATGATTTTATCAATACTGCACAAAGGAAACAAATATTTGTTCACATTTTAACTTTTCATCCATAATTTTAGTTTCAGCACTTTCAACAGTTTATTGAAGTCCACCTGAAACATCTCCACAGGATCTAACGTCTGTATTGTGACGTATTTCTGACAAAAACAGGATATGTAGGCGGGACAAAACTTTTGGAGCAATTTGGTTGGACCATTGCAACACAACCAAACATCATAGCTAATGCTACTAGAAACCATTCAGCAACCAGTGTGACTACAGATGTGATCTGAAAGTTTTAGTGAACAACTTATTGATAAAGATTTCAAATTTTCCAGAAGAGTCAATTATACTTCAAAGTAGTTAGCGCTTAGCACTGCAGCTACCCTGCAAAGACACACTGTCCAGTTGTTTTCTGAGTTTACTAAGTTTACTTAAATCCTTTTTTACAATGTTGGATAAATATTCTTTATAGGCTGCAGAGGGCTTTGTAGATGTAATATTGGAAAAAATTAATGGCAGGGTTTCATGGTGTATCTCCCCTCCCAAATGCAGCCATGTTTTAAGTGCTGGTCTAGAGCGCTAACGTCTGATTCATCATTTTAGTTTCATCATAGTTTCCTTTCCCTTTGACAAAATGAAGCAGATTAAAGTTTCATCGTGACTTTTTAAAAATCCCAGCGCCTCTGCTGAAGCGCTGTATTTAAATAAACAGGCTGAATGTAACAAGTGTAAGTGTTATTGACTTGCTTGCAATCTAACTTGTAAATGAGCCCTGAACATCAGCAGCATGCAGACACTCAGCGAGGAGGACGACTTCAGCCCGGAGAGGCACAACACTGTTTAATGTGTTTCTGTTACGTCCAAATACAGACCGAGGAGGAGAGGAGGGTGTGTTTGTGCGGACGTGTCGTGCTTTTGTGTCACGGGTATCCTGTTGCCATGACGACCTTCTCAACACCACTCTCTTGCCATCCTGTCAGACAGGACGCTGCTGATGCATGATCAGAGCCATGATAATCAATTCCCTCTCTGACTGTTATGATTATTTTACAGGATTTGAGCTGTATATTAGATTAATTTGCCGTCGTCCCCTGAGGTTATTGTGAAGATTTTCCTAACAAATAGGCCTCATAATATTCTATAATATCCCTATAATATTCCTAGAAGGACTTAATGTGTCTCTGTGGTACAGTACGCTCCTCAACACTGAGTTTATTGAGCAGGTTTTTCTGTGCATTACTCCCATGACATCGGTTTAACGCTCCTCCAGGACACGCTAGCAGCTGTAAAGAGTGTATGATATCCCTCTATTAATTACTACCAGACACTATAGTTATTATACATCACTGGGGCTCTCAGACAAAAGGCAAATCAAGGGAACAGCAGGGGAATAGTTTGAGATGCATCTGAGCAGATAAGGAAGCGCTGAAGGTCTAAATCTCTATTAACTGCCAGCTTCCCCCCAACGCCTGGATGAAATATAAATGCTGATGAAGTTTACAGACCTGACAAGTGATGACAAGGTTATCATAACACGGGCCAACACGCATCCCCGGCGTGTCTCCCGTTTGGCGGTACGATGCCATCGTATGCCCTTGACATGGATAGTTTATGATACGGAGCTTCACTGTATATAACATCAGGTAGCGAAGGCTTATCTGAATACCACAGCTTCCACCGCTTATCAGTGCAACTTTCACTTTATGTGCCTTATAATGTAACCGCGGCAGCTCTGTGAGATTTACTGTACGTGTAGGGAGTGGATCTGCACACACACACACACACACACACACACACACACACACACACACACACACGCACACACAGCAGCCTGGATGGATTATTAAACAGAAAACCCCTGGTGTTAACCTGCGGAACATACCACAAAAAGGTTCAACGTGACAACACACACACAGTGAGCACAAAGATACAAAGCTACAGTAAAAAGAAGTAAAAATCCATCAATCCACAGCCCCGCCTGTCATGTGCTTCTGAAATCCACACGTGGTTTTGAATGCATCACATGTGAAACAAACAAACAAACAAAAAGATGTGACACTGAATAGATCTTAATGCATAGACTGTATAAACAAATGGGCTCAAAAATGAGGTCAGTGCTGAAGTGTAAAAAAGTGCAATACCACTGATGACCATTAGATGCTGGCTCCAAAAATATCAGGAAATATTCAGTCAATACATTTTTTCATCCTGATGTCATTAGTTCAAGTCAACTCTTGGTCCATTTGAAAATCATTGATCATTCAGGAGATATTAGACTGAGAGAAGAAGATATAGGGGCGTGGTTAGTTTGATTGGCAGGTCTGTTCTCCAATCAAATCAACTCTCAGTCACACTGGACAATGGCCCTGGGTTCAAGGGTTAGACCCGCCCCCTCACTCCTCCCTTCAAATACCAAACTACTGGCTTCAAAATCAAAATCCTTTCTTCCACAAACCAACAGGTGACGTCACAGTGACCATGTCCATCACTGATATGATGAGACCTTCTTATCTATGAAATGTCTGGAGACACCAAAAGCTCTGTTTCTGAATATGTTACATGACAAACGTCCAGAACCCACATGTGCCTCTGAATGCATCACAGGAACAGTCTAAAATCCCCATGTGCTCGTGAACGCATCACAGACAAACATCCTGTTTGCTGACAGCTGACTGCTCCGTGTGGATTATTCATGTGGGAGGAGGTTGACATGTGACAGGCACTTCTGGCAGGATGAACTTGGAGCAGGGTGGAGGTGAACTGCTTCTACATATATGAGTCGAGTCGCACGTTATCTCCTCCTGGAAGCAACACACAACAATATTTTTGTACACAAGCCAACAGCCTTTGAAAATGTTGCAGGGATTGGAAACAGACCAGATTCTCTTCCCGTGTCTCCCCCTCATCGCCTACATGTCTAACCCAACAGGATGACAGGTTACCAAACTCTGTCCAATTAGCAAGCTACTTGTGAATCCACATAAGTTTTGTTTACAGGCCCTCTTTCACTTGTCACTAAGGCGTGCGAACTTGAATTCATTACAATCCAACAAACTGACTGTAGGTAACATCACAGTGAGAAGAAATTTTAAATCAGGCTGTATGTTTAAAGACTGACCTCCTGCTCACAGGAGAGAAATCACACAGGAGGAAAATAACTGCAACATTACAGTAATTTAACAATGAAATGATTCAAATGTTCAATTATTTTCAGTTGTTCAAATGCCTGAAGCATCCTCCCTGTGTACTGTGAGGAGTCTTTGTGTAGCGTGCAGCTGACACATTTGGTATGTTGGTGTAAAGCAAACAAACACTTTCGGATAAGTGAAGTGCTAAGCTATGTGCTAGCTGCAAACAGAGACTGTGTGTAGAAATGAATGAAGCAACTGGTCTCAACAATGAGGTCAATGCAGAAGTGTAAACAAAGTGCAATACCACCGATGCCCACTAGATGCTGGCTCCAAAAAACTCACATACATTTTTCCACGAGTCATTCTGATGTCATTAGTTAAAGTCAGCTCCTCTTCTCAGTGACCTGGTCCATCTGAAAATCATTTATCATTAAGGAGATATTAGGCTGAGAGAAGGGGAGGAGTTAGGGGGCGGGGTTAGTTTGATTGACAGCTCTAGTCTCCAGTGAGACCAGCACTGAACTCCTGTCTCATACTCCAGTGATCCCAGGTTCAAGGGTCACACCTGCCTCCTCACTCCTCCCTTCATATCCAAATATGGTCACTTCTGGTTTCAAACAACCAACATGGCCACGTTCATATTCAAACTCCTGACTTCAGTACAAGTCCACAAACCAACGGGTGACGTCACAGTGATCATGTCCACCTCTGATAAGTCTATGATGCTTAAAAACCACATGCACCTCTGAATGCCTCACATGTTAAAATCAAATGTGTCATAAGAGATGTGCTCCTGAATGCATTTTTACAAAATACTTAAATTTACAGGAGACCACAAACCAACGGGTGACGTGACGCTAGCTTCATCTGCTCTATATTCAGTCTGTGGTGTTAGCTGTAATGTAAGGCTCACACACAGCTGTGTGTTTGTTTCAGGATCTGACTGAATTCACTAGAAACCTCCAGCCCTCTTTATGTTTCCTCTCTGCTCCTCATCTCTGTGGTTTTAACAGAAGGTTTTATGATCAACTCTCTTCTACCAGACATTTGATTTTCAGGAAAATATTCACAACACTGAAAGTGATGTAATGTTTTTGCTCTGAAAATCCTCCAACACCAGCAGAGCACCGTGTTTGTGAGAATGAAGCACACATACAGAGCAGGGCAGTTTGAACCTGACGTCCTGCATTCAGATCATAAACAAGTTGGTTAAAAATCATATTCATTATTCAGAAGATTTTGCTGCCAGCAGAGTTTCTCTGTGAGAAAGAAAGAGCCCGACCTCTCCTCTGATGTCAGAAAGCTGACTGTGGACTTCACTGTGGGTCCAGCAGCTGCTGGTGCCACCGTCTGAGGCCTGAGTGAAGCCACACTCCAGGTACTGCTGGGATGACTTCTTGCTTTGCCTGTTTTATCCTTTCTCTGCTGGTTGTTTTGTTTGTAGCATTAGTGTTGGTCTCCCTCTGATTAGCAAACAATACTTTACCACTCTTTACTTTGCACACATGAACAACAGTCAGCATTCTTGTGTGTTTTAATTAACTTCATTTTTTTAGAAGTCATGTCTCTGGTCGTACTGTTCACTCACTTAATGAGCCAGAAAAAAAAAAAAGCAAGGGGAAGGGTTAACAGGACCTCCTTCATCAATAGGGTCCCTGAAATACACAAATGAAATGTGATTAAAATCTGTAATAATTACTGAGTACATAGAACAAATCTGATTAAGATATGTTAGCAGTTGCCTCTGTAATATATAGTTTTTAAATTGTAAAGCGACTTTATGGACATCCTGTATATCCTACCAGTCAAAAGTTTGGGCAAAGTTTGGATAAAACCCACTGACCAACTGATACTGAAAACAAGTATCACAGAACATGTAAAATACAACTGAACCAAGGAATCAAGGTTTATTCTCCGGACAGCAAAACCCCCAGACCATAACGCTGCCTCTCCGGTGTTTCACAGTGGGAGTGACACAAGTGCTTTCATGTTAAAGTCAGCTGTGGCTCAGTGGTAGAGCAGCCGTCTACCAACCGAAGGGTTGGTGGTTTGCTTCCCGCTCCTCCCAGTTGCTGTCAGTGTCTCCTTAATAATAATGGTTGGATTTATACAGCGCTTTTCAAGACACTCGAAGTGTTTTACAGAGACCATTATTCATTCATACCCAGTCATACCAGTGGTAGTAAGCTATGATAGCCACATACACCCAGTCTGCGCCTACGGCCCCTCCGACCACCACCAAACCCTTCATTCAACATTCATACGAGGCAAAGATGGGTAAATTGTCGGTTGGTAGACGGCTGCTCTACCACTGAGCCACTGCTGTCCCATAAATAATCTTTACCACCTTGCCCTGTATGAATGTTGAAAAAACTGCTGTATAAATCCAAACCATTATTATTATTATGTCTGAAACATATGAAGTTAAACAAGTAGAACAACAGATGTGTACACACTGTGTTGTCATTAGAAAACCAATGGTTTTATAGGGTGACCCCAAACCTTTGACAGGTAGTCTATACCACATGACTTTCATAATCTTGACCAGATCAATTTCAAACAATAACATCATTTCATCCACCTGTGAACCCACCTGCTGTAAGCAGCACAGTTCTAATATGTTAGTAATGTATCTAGTATCTAGTAATGTGACCACGACAGTGCTACAAACCAACGGGTGACGTCACACTTGCTTCATCTCTTTCTTTACAAAGTCTCCTTCCTACCACAGACAAACAGCCACACTGACTCAGATCCTCTCCAAGTGCAGACTCATGTGGACGTTCAAACAGAAAACAGGAACGTCTATCACCACATTACTTCCAGGTGAAATAAGGTAACCTTTTCCAGTGTGTAGCATGACCACAGCAACCTCAGCAGGCTGTATCAGGCAGAGCATTTACATAGCAAATTGCTCTCGTTTCCCCTGCGCACAGAAAAAAAAAGAGGTTATGAGCTAAAGCATCTTGTCCAATTACTGCAGCGCTGTCCTAAATTCTACAGCTTCATGCTGTGTGCAAATTTCACCCTTCAATTGACTTAATACCCGTGACTCAGTACCCTTACGCTAATTTAATACTAAAAAGAGCTTTTGACCTGCGTACTTGTGGCACTCATTATTCTGAATGACTCCATTTATCTTGTCATGGGGACTGTTAACTGCAGGGAGTGACTGAACGGCACCGGCAAAATGCCACTAAACATTTCTGACCTAGATGCGTATTGATTAGTTTTGTAATTAGCGCCCACTGATTTGATGCTGCTCGACAGGACGGGATTTTGTGTTCACCATATATCACAATTACAGACGAGGGCCCCTACGTACAAGTCGTCCCTGATTGCGATCAATACTAATGACCGGCTGCCTGATTGTCTCTGAGGCGCCTCCAGCCACCTGTATCTGCCTCGGCTCTTATTTTATTTTATTTTTTAACACATTATTCCCAGTGAGATAAAATAACTTCAAATGTCACCATCTCTCACGAAGGACCGAGTCCTGCAGCGAGGCCTCATTCAATCAAGAGACATTAGTCAGAACATTACGGGGATGGAGCAACGGGGAAGCAGCTTTGCACAAATTAGCCCGAGAAGCAAAATATAAATGAACTTTTACTACTGCCATCTGGAAGTCAATTTACACACACACACACAACACATAGCTAAAGGACATAAAAATATTAAAAATGATACTGTAAAAGTGAAAGAGGGATAAGGCTGGGTGCCTTTTCAACAGTGTTCTCCAACATCATCACCATGCTAATGAAAAGTGTAAATTCTTTAATATTGTTTTCATTAAAACTCTGGACACATACCAAAACACAACTGTGACGTTATCCACTGAAAAGTTGTATGGTGCTGCTCAGGAGATCGTAAACAAGAAGAGAGAAATGGGAGAAAAAGTTTGTAGTAAAAGTTAGACTCCTTAGAAATGGACAAAGCTAGCTAATAGTTTGGTATTTGAGGCAGGAGTGACCATATTTGGATATGAAGGGAGGCGTGAGGAGGCGGGTCTGACCCTTGAACCTGAGGACACTGTTATATGTGTGAGACTGGAGTTCAGTGCTGCTTTCACTGGAGACCTGGAGCTGTCAATCAAGCTAACCCCGCCCCTAACTCCTCCCCTTCTCTCAGTCTAATATCTCCTTGATGATAAATGATTTTCAGATGTTCCACCAGATCACTGAGAAGAAGAGTCGACTTTACAGAATGACTTGTGGAGAATTAAACTGAGCATTTCAGGATTGAAAATGACCATTTTTGAATTGAAGTCAACTGAAGTTCATTGGTTTCCAGTCAGAGCAGTGACGCAGTTGAGTCTCATACACATTGGGCAGTTATCCTGGGTTCAAGGGTCAGACCCGCCTCCTCACTCCTTCCGTCACACCCAAATATGGTCACTTCTGGCGCCAAACAACCAACATGGCGACGTTCAAATGCTCATCTGCTGGCTGCAAAATGTGAATCCACAAACGAATGGATGACGTCACATGTGCTTCGTCCATTTCTATAAACAGTCTGTGGTTCAAGCCCAGAGCGTGCAGCACCCCAACATGTTGGATGCTGGTCTGAAAGGCAAACAGTGAGGCTGAGGATGCACTGTTACCAGTAGGTCGTGGCAGGATAACAAGTACCAGCTGACCTGGGACCAGCAGACCACCGGCCTTGTGTCACCAGTGTTCCCAGCTCTCAGTCTGAAAGCGACTGGGGCTGTGTGGAGTTGGTGATGATTCTCTGTACGTCTGCCTCTGTGAATGAACCTTTCACATTAACAGTGGTTATTTTTAAACACCGTCAACATAAAAACTTGGATCAGTGCAACTTTCATTTTTCATCTCTCGGAGAGGATGTTGCTTTTTGGATGAATCCTGCTTTTCCCATCTGCCATTCACTTATTCCACCATCTGCCACAGTGAGAAAAACTTGAGCAGAACCGTGACCTCGTCCTGTATCTCTTTCTGTGCCAGCTCAGCTGCTGGTGACCACTGCCAGCCTCCACGACACCAATCAGGACGGGCAGATCCTGCATTGTTTGTTTACAGTCCAATCAGAGAAGACCAGTTCACACCTTCACAGAGTTATTGATCCACTGTACAGAGACACCAGAGTCTCCTCTCAGGGTATGGATTCAGGGGGTGTTAGTGATGACTGCATCACAACATGAGCTACAGATGCAGGAACAGCTGAGTGAGGAGACTGTACAGTAAGTGCTTCGATTCAGATGTGACAAAAGCACTGAAACAAGAAAGTGGTGATGAGGGAATTGGCTCCATTATCCTACAAAAAACACTGTTAAATACAATTTTGAGTTGCATTTTTAAATTCAACAGCTTGTTAACTCCAGTGTCTGGTGTTACTGAACAAATAAAGGTCAAACTGAAATAAAAACAGTACCTGTATTATAATTGTTTACACTGTAAATTCAATCATTTGTAATATTCTGTGCATTTCTGTTCATCAGAAATGTAGTTTTTATCCATCAATTAAACCAAACACTGACTGTAAACGTGTCACAATAAACACATTACAGCAGATAAATGAAAGGTTACGAAAAACAAGGCCCTTTGTGCTGTGGGGAGTTTAAAGTTTTATTGATCTTGATTTTAGTGGAAGGAAAGTGAAAGAAAACATGATTAAAAGTCAAGCATATTCAGTGACATAAACTATTTTTTTATTTACCGTATTTTCCGGACTATAAGCCGCTACTTTTTTCTGAAGCTTTGAACTTAAACACCGGTGTTTCTCATGTATCTGCGGCACGAAGCTCGTTGGCTTTTTACAAGCTAGCAAGCTCCGTGCCGCTGATACATTTAGCGTCGTCACATCAGACCCGGTCAGAGTGGACCACATGAAACTGTTCAAATAAATTCAATAGCAGCTTATAGACAGGTGTGCTCAATAGTCATAATAGTAATAACACCTGAGCCTCAAAATGCGTGTCTTGACTTTTCTGCTTATTTAGATTTCAAATTCAAATTTCACATAAAAAATTTATTCATGTACATCACTGACAAGTAAGACCCGCCTCCTCACTCCTCCCTTCATACCAAATATGGTCACTTCTGGCTCCAAACAACCAACATGGCCAATACTAAACTCCTGGCTTCAACATGTGAGTCCACAAACCAACGGGTGACGTCATGTCTGTGGTGTCTGTGAATCGGACACATTGGAGTCGTACAGTTATCAAACAATCAGCATTTCTATCGGGAGGCTACATTAGCTGTAGCTACATCAGCCGCCCTGCAGAACTCAGATCACTGTGGTGTCTGTCTGAGCTACTGTAGAAACACGATGTTGACCTCTATGGTAACTAAAACACAGCAGTCCTGTTTTCATGGTGATTACACACTAATGAAAACACAGCAGTTATCATGTAATCCATTTCTGCTGCTAGGTCCACCTAAATATCACACACTGTTCCTTTAAGGCTTGTGCACACCTGGGAAATAGTAAATCAGACTAATTCAACCTCGGCGTTGCTGGGACAAGAGGAATGAGTGTAAAGCAGCTGCAAAAGCCAATGAAGTGCAATGAAAAATAGGCTTTTATTTCTACTATAATAACTCTTTACCTGTCCCTTCTTATTCAAGTGTTGGGAGCACTTACGTTGCCGAAACACTTTCAGAGAGCATTAAATTTTACTGCAGCGAGATGTCACATTAGGTTGAAAAAATATTCCTATAATTTGTCCTTTAAAAGTGGCACCTCTGGGCCAGCTCTCTGTAAAACAGACCCATATACAGCACTTTTAATTGTTTTCTGATTTAAAATTTATATTGAAGTTATGAGGGAAATTATTCCATTTTATTTATAATTGGTAGAAGCAGTGAGAAGAAGAAACTATAGCTTTGTTAACGCACCACAAACTCAATTAAAGGAAATGAGACCTGGAACAACCGAGGCTGGATGGAGACGCAAAGAAGCAGGAGAAACAAGTCTGATCAGCTTGGTGTTTGCACTGAATGCAACGCTGCCTCCAAACAAACCGACCCACACTCGTCATGGGAGTGTTAGTCTTGCAAGGATCAATTTCCCAGATGATTGGCGCCTGGATGTCAGGCTGTTTGTGGATCAGATTTCTGAGACGAACACGCTGATGAATTTTTCGGGGTTCTGCTGGAGGAGGCAGCGAGGAGGGAGGAGGGAGGTCAGACGGTGAGACGGGAGGAGACAGTATGTGTGTTTTTAAATAAGATATTTTCTCAGAAATGCACATGCAAAGCTTTTTTTCACTGTTGCTAATTTCATGCTGTCTTTTATAACTGTCTGCTCTGCATGTGGGGGAGAAGTGCTGAGAGTGCAACCAGTGATTTGAATAGTAATTTGGAGGCTTTCTCTCTTGCTGGGATCATTTCTACTAAATTACAGGCAATCCCTGCTTTGGCTTTGACTCTTTAATTTCTGCTGACATCTTTTTTTTCTTATTGGACCCTTATAGTCTGCTTGGATGTTTCAGTTTCTTAAGATCTTTCTACAGTAGCTATGAGAGCTCTCTGTGAAGATCCTCAGTCCAGGTCAGTGTTATCCAAGTATCATTTAAGTCGATGCAGTCAGGGCAGTTGGACTTTGTTGAAGATTATTGAAGACGTTTCACCTCAAGAGCTTCTTCTGTTCTGACTGACTGGATAGCAGCAGGTTTAGAGAGCCCTTTGCACCAGAGGACAGCTCAAATAAACTGTATGTCCAACATGGTTTGCAAACAGCATCTACCACGGACTATACAGAATGGACGAAGCTAACGTGACGTCACCTGTTGGTTTGTCTGCTCACATTTTGAAGCCAGGGGACCTCTGGCGTGGACACTGACCTCTGGTTCAAGGGTCAGACCCTCCTCCTCGCTCCTACCTTCATTTTTTTCAATATAATTTTAATGTGGCACTAAAACTATTTAGTGCCGTTTTCCTCATTGTAGAAACTTGTTATTCTGACTATAACTGTGCAGACTGTCGGCTTGCGGGTACAAGTGTCTGTGTGCCGCATAAAAGTCGTACCAGGTACCAAGGTCCAGGTAATTTTTAGCTAGGTGGCGGTAATGAGCAACAAAGTTCCAACCACTGTAAAACAAACAGAAGAAGAAGAAGAAGTGGCAGTTTGTCCAAGTAGAGATGCCGTCGCGCATATGCAATTGGGCAGTAGAACCAACCACCTGATAAAAACAGAAGACGCCAGAGTGCACGTTTTTGGTTTTTGCCTTTTTTTTGGGATTAAAACGCAAAACCGCACGTTAGCCCCTCACTGAACAGTCGACTGACAAAGTATTACACACACTCTGCAGGAAGGAGTTTTTATTTCGCCGAAGCACTTCCAGCTTAAAATACCACATTAACGGGAAGCAGACGATCGTCAGGGATTCTGCTAGTATTTCTTAATAAGCATTTCCTACACGATTACTTGATAGAAATATTGATAGAATACTCGATTACTACAATAATCGATAGCTGCAGCCCTAATCCAGTGCAATGAAATGTATCACCTCCTCTGTAATCCTTTGAGCCTTCGGACTGTCTGCAGGAAGTTTTTCACGCCTCTTCAATGAATCGGTTATTTTCTGCTGGGCTTGTTGTTGCTGCTGTTTAGCTTGCTCGAGGTCCTCATGTTCTTTAGCATGGCGTCTTTGTAAATGCTTGCCAAATTGGTGGTATTAAATGTTGAAAGTTTGTGTCCACCCCTCAGAAATATCGGCTTCACATATGATGCACTTTGCTGTGGCACTTTTTTGTGTCTCAAGTGAAAAGAGCCTCCAAATTAAAGACATGCTAGCTTCATTTGTGCGCGCTAACATGGCTACCTGTGCGGACGTCACTCCACTCAACGTCAGGTCGAGTCAAACTCAAGGGAATGTGTATTTTCACATCCATGTTCTCTTTTTTTTTGTATTTTGTCCACAAAAGGGTCGGAAAATGTCCTGTGATGCTTGTGCCCCTTTTTTTCAGAAGAACCTTTGAATATCTGGCAGTTATTTACAATTTACTGCCTGTTAACAGAGTGTAATGATGGTTTAAAATGAAAAAAAACCACAAAAACGGAATTTCGTTTTAGTGGAGAAAAAACTATGAAATTGAGCATTAATTTTTTAGAGTTTTTTGTTTTTTAATAACTCTTCTGCCCTCAGTTAGTGTACTGACGTAACCTTGGCAGCGAGCTAAACATCTGTAATGGCTTCAGTAATGAACGGACACATCGTTGTCGTCTTTCGGTTTAATGAAGACCTTATTACATTTTTTTGGCTCGCTGCCAAGGTTACGTCAGTACACTAACTGAGGGCAGAAGAGTGAAAAGATTATGATTTGCCAACACTCCAAACAAAAAATGATGCTGGAAGTGGATCAAGATGTTTACAAGAAGCCGTGCTGAACTCGAATACAGCCGTTGGAGTCGTTTTAACTGCTATTTACAAATTTAACCACCAGGAGGCACTGTTATCATATTTAACCAAAAAAAAAAACAAATAACATTACAGACATAGCAACTGAGACACCTATTGGCAGGGAGGAAAAATATAACCCATTTTTTACTGGGATAAGTTTAAATTGTAACAGATAGACCTTTTTTTTAAATGAGGGACAGAACAATAACATAGGGCAGTTTTCCGCATATTGGCTGTAAAGCTACACCTCAGCTTTCAGAAATCGTTAGAGTTTTTCCGATAGCACAAACGGTGACATAATTAGTTATGTGAAGTGTTTAGTGTTTACCTGCAATGGGCCGATCCACAGCCGACCTATCTCCGACGAGCACATAACGCCGCCCTCTGGGAAGCCGTGTCCAGCTATAGGCCGATGCTTCTCAGACACATTTACAGATGTTAGGAGTAGAATGCCGACGGCAGCAAAACGTATGTGTGCTATCTGGGTAGTGACTGCAGAACGATACGTGCTTTCATGTCACAGTCGCCAAACACTAAAAAAGTCGCCTATAACACCAGAAAAAGTCGCTAGATTTGTTGCTAGTCGCTTTTGACAAAAAAAGTCGCCAAGAGGACTGGAAAGTCACCAGACTTAGCGAGAAAGTTGCCAAGTTGGCAACAGTAAGAAGAAGAAGAAGAAGAAGAAGTCGTTACTTCCACCAAGCTGCTGTAAATGTGTGGATACGGTTGTTATTGTATCAGAAGGTGGATCGGCGACGTCATGTCATATTCAGATACTGTCCGATACTTTATTAATTTGATATCTGTTGGGATCGGCGCATCTTTACGTTCTTTAGACTCACAGTGTTGATGGTTCAGGACGACAATCAGAGGCTCCTCAGGGTTACAACAGTTCATCCTTGGTGTAAATTAATTCATTCATTTTAACCTACAAAAATATTCTGGGTGTTGTACTTGGTATCTCTGGAATTGTTGTGTGGTTGCTCCCATCGCCCTGACGGATCCACCACGCCGCTGGTGCCTGGTGGTGAAAGCAGCTATTTAAAATTCCACCTCCATCATCCTCGCTCTGGACCAATCAGGACAGCCCCTGAGCTGCTGCACCACTCAGGAATGTAAATACGTACAAACAGCATTTGTCCAGGTCTTTGTTTTGTCCAGCTCCTGACTCCTGGCAGACATTTGCATATTTGTGAGAGATTCGATCGGGCTGAGGTGTGAGCTCCAGATCTTTCACCAGGAAAAAAACTTCTTGGCTGTTTGCTGGTGTGCTCTGGTGGTGTGGGAGGAGGCCTGACATGAGAGTAATGATAGGAAGCAGAGCCCTCCACACCTTGTTATCAGACGCCTGGTACCGAGCGGAGCTGCATCTGCACCCGGAGCGTGGAAGAGGTTTTCGGAGGAGGTTCAGAGTCAGCGGGATCTGCTCCGTGTGAAGGCCTCTTTCCTGAGCTTTGACTGTCAAAGGCTTTGTTGTTAACCCTCCTTCCTTCAGTTCACACAACACCACGCTGCCATCTTCCTCTTATAGAGCAGATGAGGAGGACGAGGGGGTCAGAGGTTAAAAGGAGGAAGGAGGTGACGTAGGATAAGCTGAGAAAGGAGAGGATGGATAGAGAAATGTGTGTGTGTGTGTGTGTGTGTGTCCTGGAGGAACATTCTCCAGACGTGAGGAAGCTATCAAGCCGAGTAGTCGAGGAGGGATCAGCGACAGCAGCAGGGGTCCAGGCTGTGATAGGCCTTATCTGAAGGTGCTGCTCTGGACACATCTCTGACTGACACCACAGACCGTCGACCTGATCCTCCACAGACACAAACATCCCTCCTGACCAACACTCTGTGTCTCCTTTCCCCCCGGGCAAACATCAGCAACAATGAGCATGTTTACACTTGATTTTAAGATGCTTCTCAGGCGATCCGGTCACAAGTGGACAGCCGAGACACATCTGTTCACACTTGGCTGGTTTCATGTGTTTTGGATGATCCGATCACAAGTGGACAGAGAAGTAAAAGTATAAACTGTCACCAAAACCCACTGAGATCAGATCACTCAAACCACATGTGGAGGTGGTCTGGGACACATGTGTCCACATATGTTTTGTAGTGTGAACTAATGGGTCCTGTTAAGTCCTCATCAGGACCTTCTCCTGTCTTTTAGCTCACTGTGCTAACTGTTTACACAGCCTTCTGGTGAGTTTATGAAAACTGTGCCGCCCCTGAGGTGACATCTGAACACAAGTGGTCAGCAGGACAGGTGGAGACACATGTTAAACACAGGTGGAGACAAAGAGTCATCTTGGCTGTCCACTTGTGATCCCATCACTCCCTGCAGGAAACAGTCAAGTCTGCCAACACTCTATTTAACATGTGTCTCCAAACCATCCTACTGTCCACTTGTGTTTAGATGTCACCATGGTAACATCAGGGCCCACATGGTTATCATGTAACTCGCCATTTATGCCGTATTTTCCTGTTGCATCCTTGTTGGGGACACATCAGTGCCCAGACTACACAAGATACCAGGTCAACTCCACATGTGGTTGAACTGATCAGATCTCAATGTGTTTTGATGGATGTTCACACTTGTATGTAGAATTGTCCACTTAAAACCAAGTGTAAACGGAACCTGACTCCAACTCCTTTCATCTCTGTTTAACATCAACAACAATGTAACACTAAACTGTGTGTTCAGGTGCTCTCTGCCCCTCTGTGCAGGGAAGGTTTCTCTTTGGTTTAACATCATAATCAGTGCACATCAGCCGCCTTCAGTCAATTAGCTTTGCTAAATAAGAGCATTTCCTCTCATGTAATAAACACAAAACTGATTCTGAGAAAAAAAAAAATCCACGTTCAAGGTCTCCGACTGGATCGTTCAAGAGCTTTGGACACAATCCCACAGTCTTATTTATCAGATAAGGTTTTTCTAACAAAGCTGTGCAAATTCTTAGCACTTCACAGAAACAATTCAAGTGCATCTAGTCGACTATGTGCTCGTGACTCTGGAAAAAGCAATCGGCTCAATGTCCTCCTACTTCCTTGTTCTGGAGTTTCTGAGGGATCATGTGGCCTTCAGGTTTAACCAGAGAGAAGACTGTGGTGTCCAGCAGAGCATCAACTGATGCTGTCTAATCAGTCTTCATGGCATTGTCCAGTCATTGCTTCCTTTTACTGGTATTGATGGGAATTCTGTCTGTAATACAAGAAGTCATGCTGGGATGGACGGACGACCAACGCTGCTTGATACTTTAAAAACTCACAAGCTACACAATCGATATCAATGATCGAAAGGTGAATACTGATTCTAGTGAGCAGTGAACCAGTAAAACTTGAACTTTTTACCAGATTGTTTGCTGTTATTTGTAGAGTCTTAAATTGAGCAGACGGATGGGCGGAGGATGAACGGACGACAAGGTAAAACCTCAGAAAAGGAGGAAGAGGAAAAGGGAGGAGGCTGCGTCTTTGTTGCTCCTCAGACAGAGGATCGCTCGTTATTGTGAAAGTGTGTGTCTGTTTGTGGGGTGTGAGTCCGTGGGCAGACACTGAAGTGTGCGTTGTTTATTCACGGCGTGGGAGCGGCTCAGGAAACAGCCAACGGGAGCTTCCCGGGGAAAAAGACTCAGGGCGATCCCTGAGGTTCTATAGGAGGAAATGAGCCATGTGGGCGTGGGACTGACGGAGACCACTTCCAGGCCGGGGCCCCTGAGGTGGGGCCCGCCCACAGGAAATGTGACATTTTACTTATGCATTACATATACATTGAGGCATTTATCTTATCGGGAATGACTGAGTACAATAATGTGACAGATTGACTGAGATAAATGATCCTGTGACCTGACGCTGCTATTTCAACTCAGAGGAGATGGATTTTACACAAAGTACAGCGAGTACTCTGGGTTAAAGGTCGAGTCTGGGTTATTTTAATCTGACATATATTCCCTGGATGTGGCTGTTGTGGCTCTGTGGGTCAAAGCTAACTCTGCATTCAGCATCAGCTACCATCTCTAATCTAATCCCTTTAGATTAGATTAGATTGGGACCACTGTGTCTGCAGCATCCTGTGGACCTGAGAGACACTCCTGGTTCACAGGGTCCTTGAAGAGATCTCAAAATATTACACCAACAGGGGCGGCTGTGGCTCAGGTGGTACAGCAGGTTGCCTATGAATCGTAAGATTGTGGGTATGATCCCCGGCTCCTCCTGTGCACATGTCGAAGTGTCCTTGGGCAAGACACTGAACCCTAAGTTGTTCCCAATAGTGACTAGCATCAGTAGCCGTTGGTGTGTGAATGGGTGAATGAGTTGCTTTGTAAAGCGCTTTGGGAGCTAATGTCAAGAAAGCACTATAAAAATGTACTCCATTTAGCATATTTATATCTATCATCATATAATTACAGAATACTGTAAACGAACATGTGTTTTTAATATATCAAAGTCCTAATAATAATTAAATTTAAATTATGCAGTATGAAAAAACCTTGGAATATGACTTACTGTGTTTGTAATGGGCGCCACCTGAGCCATGAGATACACAGTAGTTCCTAACTAGATACAACAACAGTATTAACTGGCCAATCAAGACCTAGAAATACAGTAATAATAATAATATGGATTTATATAGTGCTTCATTCTGGAAGTCCAGTCTCAAAGCGCTCACAAAGACCATTGTTCATTCACACCCGTTCATACCAGTGGTGCTAAGCTAAGCTAGCCACAGCTGCTTTGGGGCACACTGACGGAGGCGGGGCTTCCAATTTGCACCTACGGCTCCTCCAACCACCACCAAACTATTCAGTCAACATTCATACAGGGCAAGGTGGGTAAAGTGTCTTGCCTAAGGACACACCGACAATGACTGGGAGGAGCGGGAAACGAACTACCGACCCTTTGGTTGGTAGACAGCAGCTCTACCACTGAACCACTGCCATCCCACAGTGTTCAGGGGACTATTCATAGGACTAAAATGTGTGTTAAGCTCTATCTATCTATCTATCTATCTATCTATCTATCTATCTATCTATCTATCTATCTATCTATCCATCCATCTATCTATCTATGGTCTGAGTGTAAGTTTGCATCCATCCAGTCGCTGTGGGTGGACCCTCCTCTGGTCATGTGAGATATCAGAGCCGCCACCTCAGAGGAAACTGTGATACATCTCTCAACACAATGTGCTGTGTGTAACTGTGTGTTGCTGTGTGTAGCTGTCTGCTCAGGGTTAATGGCTCCAGGTTGCCTTCAGTGGCCCCTCACTTTCTATCCAGTCTCTGGGGTCCCATGCAATGCAACCATCAGGCCAAGAGTCTGGAGGATGGAGACAGGCAGGTGGAGTTCAGCAAGAGGACAGCTGCTCCACCATGAGGACAGACCTGAGGACATCCTGCAGGACAACAACTTTGTATTTATTTGTTCAAAACTCTCATGTATATCCGTGTACAGGTCACTGTTAAAGAGTTTTCAGATAATAAAGAGAGTTCTTCTTTGTTTTTGGAGTCAGACGAGTATCCTTCAGCCAACTTTTACAGAAATGAACCTACATGATCAGATCTTGTCCTAATGTCCTTCTATGGGAATGTTTTGTCACCAGTTCTCCCAGTGTTGACTTCTAATTGTGCTTTTGTCTGATGGTTCATTATAAAGTCAGATAAAAACACAGCTGCAGCCATAGAAAAATAATTTCCACCATGACAGAAATATTATAAAAACACCAAGCTAACCACACCCCTGAATCCTCCTCTTTCTGAAACCTCATGATGAATGATTTTCAGATGGACCAGATCTCTGAAGAGTTGATTTTAACTAATTTAAAATGTATTGACTGAGTATTTCCGGATTGAAACGGACCATTTTTGAATTGAAGTCAATTGAAGTCAGAGTTTTTTGGAGCCAGCCTCCAGTGGCCATCGGTGGTACTGCACTTATTTTGCATGTGTGCATTGGCTTCTTTATACAGTCTTCAGTTTGCAGCTATATAAATATAGTATAAATGACTGTCCTCTGATTGTGTTGTGCTGTGACACTCCACCCAGGTCAGATGGAGGTGGGCGGGATGCTTTGATCGCTCCTTGACTCTGATGACTTCCCTTCTCAGCTCTCAGGTTGGACCTGAATGACCAGGACAATGCTGACCCTGAACCTTTAAGAACTCACTGCTGATCATCAGGGACACTCACTGTGTCCCAGTCTGCAGGGCTTTTATTTCTGAAACTGTGTAATCTTGGTTTCCTCTCTGGTTTCCCTCTGGTGTTCCTCCTGCAGAGAGTCATAGATCATGTATCCCACAGGTTTCTATTTCAGAGTCAAGATGCCATTTCATTGATAAAGTTGAAGTCATCAAGCTTTTACTGTGAATGAAACCATCACTTTCATCCACAAGATGATCGACACAGAGCTAAACAGACAACGCTGTGACCTACACAAACACATGTTTATATGATGTTAGAGCTCCAGTGAAACATTTGTTGGTTAAAATTTCTCAAAAGAGATGATTACAGCTTTTATTTGTGTGGAAATTATAAATGAAAAATTACTTCATTAAGAAATAATTCCCACATAAATCAAAAATGACAATGATCATTAGTTGCATTGCTAAATAATTCATGTCCTATTCAGAGTCTGTTTCAGTTCAAATTGTAGACAGCTTGCATGGTTCGGGTCAGTGGTAACACACTCAGCACTTTAAAGCTGGATATGTTGTCAATCCAAGGAGTTAATGTTGGAGACAAACCCCTGACTGAAGACTGAATTATCAATCCAATGTGAAAAAAAACTGCAGTTCCTCAAATGTCCACTTGAGGCTCCAAATGTAATCCCCACAGACCTGTATGTTGAAATGTCTTTACAGCAGAAATATACATGTTTACAGCCTGGTACTTTCCTCTTTATAACCACTGTATGGGAAGTTGTGCATAATTAAGTGGGGCTGCTTTGATTAATGTGACAGGAGGATCCTTTTGTCCAAATTTGGTCACTCCTCATACTAAAACAAACAAACAAAAAAAACCAAGATACTGAACAACTAAGAGCTAAACTCAAGGCTTCAAAACACCAATCCACACTATTGTGGCTGCAGCGACACAACACAGTTACATTTTCGAGGAAGTGCAGCTATGTACCAGCCTAAAGCCTTACTGTAGAGCCTGCACAGGAAGTCATTAAAAACAGTTAATTAAAGGTTCATTAGTAAGTTTAAAGTAGGTGGATTTAATTATCTGAAATACCTTAGGACAGTTCCTTCTTTTACTAATCAGTGCATTTCACAAACTGTTGAACTATGTTGAAAATGTGCTCATTAAAATAAAAATTAATACAACAATAGTGCCTTAAAGCAGTAGTCCCTACCTGGTACCGGTCCGCGAGGCATTTGTTATCGGGCCGCACAGAAAAAATAAATAATTTATCTAAATTCCGTTGTATTGATTATTAGAGTCTAAAAGACGTTTTATTTTGAAAAACGACCGGATTCTCTCCGATTTATCTTGGTCACGTGATCAGATACGATACCCCAAAAAATTAAGTCCGCAAATTAGCTAAAATGAGTAAAAAACAAACGTGTTTGGAGAGCTTCTTTGCAAATGGGAAACCTTCGTTTGTTTTATGCCGGTGGTGTTTAATTATTTTATTTTTGCTGTATATGTCTGCCACACCTTGAAGGCCGGTCCGTGAAAATAATGCCTACATTACACCGGTCCGTGGTTCAAAAAGGTTGGAGTCCCCTGCCTTAAACCCTCTGGGTGTTTTTAGGGAAACTCTGGCGCCCTCTAGTGGACAAGTCAAGGTCTAACAAAATCTTCATTCAGACTGCACTGTGTTATTTTAATTTAACTGATATAATTCACTCAGAAAATAACGTGATACAAATGTTGTCCCACTAAAATAACACAATCTGTTTTCTTTGGTTTGTCAAACAGATGTGTTATTTTAGGAATCCTCAACTTAACCTTCAGCTGGAGTTTGCAGAAACCAGAGGAACATTTTCTGGTGGAGAGTCTCCAGCCGAGGTGATATCCGAGTGAACTGACTGATGAGTTGTGCTGATGTACTGTCTTCCTCTGTGGTATCAGGGTGGGTGACTGTGTTTGGGTTGGCAGAGGGTGTGTGGGGAGAGGAGAGGACGTACACAGAGAGTCAGCAGCTACATCCTCGTAAATTGAGTCTGTTACTGGCAGTGGTTTTTACAATGTCAGCAGCTTTGGCAAAGACAACAAGTGTGATGTCGGAGAAGAGCCGCCTCCAGTGCTTTTGTCCTCTTTGGTAACAGGGGTGTCTGCGTGGGCCCGGGTCCTGGACTACCTGGGTGTAGGTGTGGACGAGTCACAGGAGGAGGGAGAGGCTGGTGAACCCGGCCCTCAGTGAACCGCCCGCCCTGCTGGTCAGAGAGGGAGGGTTGAACTCTGGATTCAGGATCACTCACTGCACCACTGCTGCCTGAGGCGTTTGTATCTGTGGCTGCCGTGCAGAAAGTTCAAACCCTGCACTGACGCTTCTGACCTGTCATACTCTGATTACCATGTTGGTTGTTTGGAGCCAGAAGTGACCATATTTGGATATAAAGAGAGGAGTGAAGAGGCAGGTCTGACCCTTTGGCCTGAGGACACTTTCCAGTGTGAACGAGACTACAGTTCAGGGTTGATCTCATTGGAGACCAGACCTGTCAATCAAACTGACCACACCCCTAACTCCTCCCCTTCTCTCAGCCTAATATCTCCTCAATGATAAATAATTTCAGATGGACCAGATCACTGAGGAGAAGAGTTGAGTTTAACTAATGACATCAGAATGACTTGTGGGAAAATGAAGTAGAAAGACCCGCCTCCTCACTCCTCCCTTCATATCCATATATGGTCGCTCCTGCCTCCAAAAAAACATGGGCATATTCAAAGTGTCCTCACAACTCCTTGTCTGTCCAGTCCTTGGGACAGAGACCGAACCACAGAAGCTGCTCACCCACTCGTCAAACAGCAGAATCCTCAAAACTGGAGCTGTGTGATGTCATCATGATGTCATTCGTACGTGGACTGATGCAGGAACAGAGTGAAGTGTAGCTCCAGTTAGAATGAAAACAACAACGAAAGAAAACAACACTCACAGTTTTAAACATCACTTTTGATTTTTATTCAAAGGATTTCCATAACATTACAGCACATGGTAAACTGTGGACTTACAAAAGAGCTGCATAATCTACTGTGACAGTAACAACGTGGCTCCTCCAGATTCAGACAGAGGGAGCTCAAAAAACAAGCATCTGAT
>OOFC01039040.1:0-10623 GCA_900323345.1 Pseudochromis fuscus
TTTTGGCGCATTTACACTGGCAAAAAAGTACCTGGAACTTGGTACCTGGTACAACTTTTCGTACCTCCTCTCCTGCGGTTCCAAAAAAAGTACCCGGTCAGGTCGGAGCAGGGACTAAAATCTTATTGGTCGGAATCGTCACTGGGTCGTTGCGTCATCACTGCGCGGCACGTAATCTGTCCCACAAACACGCCATTTTTAAATCTTCAGCAAACCGTGCAGACATGTTTGAAATAACAACAAGAAGAGAAATGGCATCTGTTAGAAATCCTGCCCCATGGACTCAGGACGAGGTGCAAACCTTTCTGTCATTAGTCGCTGATAAGAAAATTCAGCGGGAGCTGGACGGTGCGGTCAGAAACGAAAGAATCGCATAAAATATGACGTCAGGAATGACGGCCAGCTACATGGAGGAGGGACTACCCCCATCAATGTAAATGCTACCGAGGGGGGATGATCCCAAGCGATCCGAGGCGAAGTGAAGCGAGTAGGTACCAGTGTAAATGCGCCATTAGAAATGAACTGATTTTCTGAAGGAATTGGCTCAGACTTGGATGGAAACCAGGTTACTGTATGCTCTACATGTCTAAAAACAACCTTATCAGTCTCCAACTAGCACTGTGCATTGTTACGGGTCATAAAACAGCATGAAGTCTTTAGTAACGTCCTGATGGTGGAGTCCTTTTCCCTAAAGAATGCAGAAGTAATTAGACAGACTTCCTAAACACAAGGCAGGAGCACGTTTTCAGACATCATGCCCTGCAGATGAAGAATTCATTTAATCCAAGCAGACAAGAATTAATTTCCTCTTCTCCCTCAAAACTGGAAAAATAATCCCAATCAACCCCTGAGAAGATAAAGCTGTTCTAACATTTCATTTTTTTTATGTAACCTTTGTGTTCATATGGATCTATCCAGAAGGCTGTGGTGTGTTTACACGTTCAGATCCAGCTCCATGCAGATCACGGTGTTGCCCGACTGTTTGAGTTTTTCCAGATCCTGACACTCGGTGTTGTTTTGCTCTTTGTCTCTCTCCTTTGTTGCAGCCTGGCCTGTGTTTGGCAGCTTTAATCTGGCCCAGCTCAGGACTATATAAAGTGTGTCTCTCTCTCACGTGCCCTCTGTGCAGCAGAAGGCTATTTCTCTCTTCGTGGCGACAGGAAGTGTGTGTGCCCTCGCTGTGAGAGGATCAGCCTCCCCGGTGGGTCGAAGTGACTCCTGACCTGCCGACTGCACACTCTCTCAGTGTGTCCACACATGCTGCCTTTGTTCACTCATCAGGGATCACGACCTCTCATTTGTGGGGGTGTATGTATGGTGAGTATTCTAAGCTCTGCTGCCTCCGTTTAGCCTGCAGGGGTCCATTACAGGTTGTTGTCCCAAATTTAACCCTCCCACCCCTGCACACTTCACCTCACCTCCCAGTGGCTCCCATGATTCACAGCGACATAATGAAGGGCAATTACCTCTGATTTAGCCTTAACACGAAACAGTAACACCTGCCAAACAAGACTGGTAGATAATAGCAGGATACAGCAAAACGCTCACTGTACTTTTATTATATTGGTCGTGTTCCAGTGTAAATGGTAATAATTACCTGTCAGGAGATGTTGTCTCAATCAGGGCGATATGTGAACAGAGGTTTGTTGTTGAAGTGTTTTGGAAAGGTCAGAGCTTCAGCTCATTATTACTGCTGTTTAATTTGTAACAGGCTTTTCAATCTCTGCGTTGACGTTTGAAGTCATAGTTCAGTTTCTTCCTAAAAACACTTCTCCTTTGTTAACTTTGTTATCATTCAAATTTGAATGGTGGTTAATGATATATCATCAATGTGGTGTGAGAAAAACATTAAGTGCTGAATAACTTGCTAAGCTAGCTAGCTGGTTAGCTCTATAGGTTTTGTGCCCTTTTTTGAGTTGACAGTGATTAACCTAGTATGCTAGGTTCAGTTTCTGAGTGGAAACATAATGACTGCTAATAGTCAACATAATGAATGCTAACAATTAACGACTAACTTTAAGGTAATTGGAGTACATTTATATAGCCCTTTCTTTACCTTAGCTAGGTCCCAAAGCACTTTACAAGGCATCTCATTCACCCATTCACACACACTCACACACTAATGGCTACCGAGCTGCCATGCAAGGTGCTAACCACCATAGGGAGCAACTTAGGGTTGAGTGTTTTGCCCAACGACACTTCGACATGTGGGCAGGAGGTGCTGGGGATCGAACCCACAATCTTACGATTAATTTATGTCAGGTTTTAGGTGGTAACTGGTTATGCTAACTTACCGCAGCTAGCTAACACAGAATGCTAGCTTTCTGGGTGGAATACAAACATAGCACAATGAAGCCTCCCACATGTTGAAAGCAGTAAAAGAGACAGAGGGCTTAAATGGCAAACAGCTAACTCTGGTTGGGGGGTGAAAGTTAGCTTGACCCCTCTGTCTTCAAATCCATCTTCCTAGCTGCAACCATAGCTTTCACAAAGATTGTGTGTGTTTGTGTATCTGTTCGTGCCAGTTGTGTAATGACCTGGCAGAAAGTACAGCTTTATCTGATAAGAAGTATTACCCCATCCCATCTCCCAACCTCCTCCTCTCTTGCTTCACTCTTGTGATTCCCAGAGGAGGCTGTAAACCAAGCAGGGAGCTCGACTCCTTGCACAAAACACTCCCTTTGTGAGCAGCTGAAGCAGGTGAGCCAGAGGCACCATTTGTCTGTCACTGCACAGATTGTGGCCAAAATACCTGGACAACAATAGCCTCCTTCACAGAAAGTTTACAACCAGAGCAGAAAGGCAGGTCACAGAGGATGAAGCTGATCTTCATACTAAGCTGTAATGTTATAACCCAGCACATTGTGTAGTAAAGCAAAGCTCTACACCAGCTGTTTTTTTAGTGTGTTTACTATAGTCAAGCATTAACTAACCTGTTTCCTGTCCCTATCTATAAACTGTTCTCAATCTACAAACATTTTCATACAATACAGGAAGAAAGAATGTAATGAGTTAGGTGCCCTATATAGAAATCTGATCAAGGATTTTTATTGTGTGTGAAAATAATTGCAAATCAATGGCTGTCCTCTGGAAAAATATACTGAGAAAAGTTTTTTTTTGGCAAGTACAAAAGAAACTATTAACACAACTACCATCACCTCGCATCTATCCATCCAGCTTCTTTACCACTTAGTCCATCAGGGTCATGGTGGCAGTAGCTGGGACGCCCATACATCCCTGTTCCCCACAACTCTTCTTCCAGCTCATCCCAGGAGATCCCCATCCACTCCCAGGCTAACTGAGAGATACAATCCCTCCAGCGAGTCCTGACACGAACTTTGGGTATCTGCCCAGTTTGCCACATCTGGTAAACCTCCAACAGGAGGCGTCATCCTGGTCAGATGCCCAAACAACTTCAACTGGCTCCTCTCAACGTGGAGGAGCAGCAGCTCTCCCTGAAGCTCCTCCTGGATGGCTGAGCTCCTCATCCTATCACGCAATGTGAGGCCAACTGGCAGCCACTTGCATCCACGATCTTATTCTTGTGGTCATTGCCCAAAATTCATGACGATAGGTGAGGGATGTAGGGATGTTGCTCCCCCTTTACTGCTACAGACTGGTACAGCAACCACATTACTGCTGCTGTTGCTCTCAGGCTTGGTTGTTGTAGATCTCATGCTCCTTTCTTCCACCACTTGTGAACAAGATACTTGAGCTCCTCCACTTGGGTTAAGTTCTCTCCCCTCACCTGGAGGTATGCCATCCTTTACTGTGAGAGAACCATGGACTCGGCTTGGAGGTGTTGGTCCACACCCCACTCATGGGGTGGTGCCAGGAGGACAACATCATCCACAAAAGGCAGAGACCTCACCCTCCAGTCATCCCACACAACACCCTCCTGACCTCAGCTGGGCCTCAGCACATGGCACAGCCTTGGTGGATTACAACACCCACACTTCTAAGGGAGGACGGTTGTAAGCTTTGGAGGATATGCTGAACAGTGTAGAAACTGATTGATTTGTTTCTGGCCTCATAATCAAAGTCACTTTGCTTTTAGGTCTATTTTTGGTCTCCACCAACTCCTGAGAAAAATATTAAACTCTTAAGTTGATAAATACTCCTCTGTGAAGCTACAACTTCACCAGATTGTTAGTAGCATTGTTGCTCTGCTGTTTGGTGGTAAACAGATTATGTGTGAGAGGTTTACACAGCAGGACATGAAACCAAAACAAAGACAACAAAATGGTTTGTAGAATAGAGGAGAACTTCAGAGGTGATGGTAACTCTGTGGGTTCTTGGCAACAACACCACTAATTCAATATTGATATAAAAACATTGATCGGCAGAGCATTAATTTTACACTTTGTGCTTTTGATAGTATTTTAATGGGTAGATAAAACTACCTCAGTTCAAAGCCCATCGAGCTTTTGACCACATCACATGGTCTTCATCTGCAGCATCAGGGACTGTTTACTCAACTTCTGTTTCCCAGGTCATATGGACAGTCAAAACCCTGTAGATAAGTTTCGATGTGGTTTTAAGAGGTGTCTCGAGTGATTGGATCACAAGAAAACGGCTGAGACACATCTCTGTTTACACCTGTATTTAACATGCGTCTCAAAACTGTCCTGTCTTAACCACTTATGTTTGGATGTTACTACCTGCAGAGCCTGCAGAGTTTTTACATAACTCACCAGAAGAGCACCAGATATTGCAAACAGTTAGCACAGTTGCTAAAAGAGAGGATGAAAGCTTCATGAACTATTTTACATGTACAGGCTGTTCACACTGTTTGAGGTGAGAGGACAAAATTAAATGAGCACAGCGTAAGATGAAGTCGACTAAACACAAGAAAATCGGAGGCTTTCGATCTTGTTTTAATGATGGATTTTCTGTTCTGGACGCATCAGGACACATTAGTGTTTACACTACAAAAGCTATGTGGTCACATGCGTCCCAGGCCACCTCCACATATGGTTAGAGATATCGGATCTCAATGCACGTCAGTGGTGCTTTATACTCGTGTTTAGCACTGGTCCAGTCACCTGAGACCAAGTCTAAACACCACCTAATAGACTTGTGTGGAGGCTTGTCTGTACAGTATGAGCTTGTTACAACATAAACATCGGTTCAAACGTCAGAGCGCCTCGACGTTTATTTGCCAAAAGTACAAATGAAATGAAGAACTGGCACCAAAATAAACAACATCTTGTTTTCAACTTAGGAAAGTTTTTTTTAAAAGTATACAAATAGTCATTAGGTTTTCTCCATCCTTGCGTCAGTTGAGATTTTTGAGGTGGGAACACCAGCGTCTGTGGACCACAGGAACCCCTCTGCCTTCGTAAAGACAGTACACGTGTTTTCTCAAAGAAGCATAAATTTCATCCCCACGTGCCGTCACCCTCTTCCCCCTCTCTCTGTTGTAAAAGCCAAAATGCCAAATAAAATACAAACTAATGTGAGGTTTGGTGAGTTCACTTGAATGAAGGATTTATTTTGTGGAGGCTGGCAACTTGTATAGAACCCCAGGATACATTTTTTAGGTCTGTTTGACAAAGCCCTTCCCTCCGTTAAACTTCTCTGGCTGCTTGGATGCCTCAGTACTCAGTAGGATTTTTATGTATTCTCCAGCCTGAGCCAGGATCCAGACCATGTCAGTCTGTTGTTCTTCTATGCTGTAAGTTTTAAACACACGTGGCTCTGCAGGATGAACGTCTAGGAATCCTCCC
This sequence comes from Pseudochromis fuscus, assembly GCA_900323345.1. Classification (NCBI taxonomy): domain Eukaryota; kingdom Metazoa; phylum Chordata; class Actinopteri; family Pseudochromidae; genus Pseudochromis; species Pseudochromis fuscus. The sequence goes on from OOFC01039040.1 coordinate 5,730, forward strand.
AAACCGACTCATTTGGCTTTAACGTTGCCTCTACGCTGCATCCTTTTGCACGGCGCAGAATTAGCAAGCTAACTCTCCATCCTCGCCGCCGTCCTCCCTCAGGTCCTCAGTGAGTGTGGCTTGGCGCTCTGACAGTGCTGAACAATGGCTGGCGTCCGACACGCTCTGGCAGCGTGCGGCTGTAATCACGGGACGGAGCGATCCCGGCGGGCATTTCTTTTCTTTTTTAAAAGTTTACAAGCTGCTGTTTCTGCTCCCGTGCGCAGTCATGTCTCTGACTGTAACTTTTTTATCCACCAGCTCTGTTTACTGTTGTAGCAGCAGAGTGACACTTGAGCTGATGGTTAAGTTGAAGTGATCCCTGGTGGTTAGAACAGAAAACCTTTGTTGTCATTGCACACGAGATGCGATGAAATTGTAGTACAAGTTATATAGCATTTTTTGCCATGATAGCTTTGATATCAAAGGGGTGGCTGTGGCTCAGGTGGTAGAGCGGGTCACCTATGGATCATAAGATTGTGGCTTCAATCCCCGGCTCCTCCTGCCCAGGTGTCAAAGTGTCCTTGGGCAAGACACTGAACCCTAAGTTGCTCCCAATGGTGGCTAGTGCCTTGCATGACAGCTCGGTAGCCATTGGTGTGTGTGTGAATGGGTGAATGAGGTGCCATGTAAAGCACTTTGGGACCTAGCTAAGGTCATGAAAGCGCTATATAAATGAACTCCACTAATGCTACAAAGCTGACATGCAAGGCACTAGTCACCATTGGGAGGAACTTAGGGTTCAGTGTCATGCTCAAGGACTCTTCGACATGTGGACCGGAGGAGCCAAGCCCCTCAAACACCCAAATCTTACGATTCGTAGACGACCCACTGTACCACCTGAGCCACGTCCGCCCAGACAGAGTGAACACACACAAACAAACCAACACCTCAGACTCTCTTAAAACACCACAAACTGATACCCAGACAGATTTATTCCACCTGCTGTTTCCTGACATAAACTTCTACCAGTTACTCTACAAGTCCTGAAGAGCAGACATCACTTTCTTCTAAAAAGTCCTGATGATGTTCATTTCCAGAGGTGGTGAACTGTGTTTCTGGTGCAAACCGAGACGAGATATGTAGCTATTTTAAGTGCAGCTAGATCATTAGTTCATTTCAAGTAACATTTCATGTCATTTCAAGTAAGTAAGTAAGTAAATATCACTCACATACAAGTTAAGGTGACATCTCATGATACTGTTTTTTTTTTTTTTTTGATGGACCAAAAGCTATTGCACCTAAAGACTTTTCAAAGATTAAGGAACCTCTGTCAGGACAGGAAACCAACGACGTATTTCTTCAGTACACATGGTCGATGTTTTGTGTTTCATTGATTGCAGTGCATGGATTTGTGATGTTTCTTTGGTGTGTTTTGTGGTATTTGTTTACGTTCAGCTCTCATGGCATTGTACTGAGGGAGATCATGAGGAGTTTGGAGAATAAACTTGTAGACCTGTGACTGTCGATGTCCTGAAAAGAGCTACAGATATTTTTTAACTGGTGAATCTATGAATCAGTTTTATCTGGGCTCAGGTCACATTAAACGATTAAAGAAAAATGTTGTTGTTATTATCTATGGACGTCCAGTTCAGACTGCAGAATACTAAAAACGTCATCTGGTCTATTTCTTGTGTTTTGCTTTGTTGGTGTCAACACAAACAAACAAAAAAAAATCCTCCCCCATGTTTGTTTTTCTCTGAAGTCACGTTCGATTACACAAGTTTCTGTGAAATCCAAATCGTCCTTTGCGTGCGTTCTTATGATTAAAACACTGAAAACTGGTTTAAAGCCGTCATTTTAAAATTCTGCTGAGATCTGTAAATCCTCCAGTGCGCACCGAGCAGAAAGAAGTTCATGGGAGGATAAAGCAGATCAGGCTGCTGACGTAGCCATAATGCAACACACACATGATACCACCTGAACTTGGTTGCTGGTCCATCGGCTGTAAAATCTCTCAGAGGGGATTGGGGGTGGGGGGGCGTCCATCGGGACCACAAACTACAAGGAAAAGAAAAATACCAATCAGCAGCTCTCAGAGCTCAGTACCACCTGGAGCAGGGACTTCCCAAAACATTATTCTTCCCCTGGTTCATCCGATGGAGAAGCAGGTTTGTTGTTCCCTGGGGAAAGTTTCTGTTGTGGGAATACACCTTTTGTTAGATTTTAAAATTTGGATTTATGAAGACCTCCTCATCCACACAGACAAACAGTCCTGAAACCCCTCTTTTTTGGAAAGTCCCTTCTTGAGTTGACTGATTTTACAGTCTTTTTCCTTTTATCTCGTCTCAGTGTCTGTCTGCAACATGTGTGTGTGTGTGTGTGTGTTAAACTGTGTCCCTGCTGCTGATTTCAGCTTCTCTCTGAGCTCCACTCTGTTTTTCTTTCTCCCTGTATAAACACAGTTTAAACACGGTTTGCACTAATAAGCCTGACACAGCCCAGTTTGATTGGTCTTTCATTTCCTATGCAGAGGGAATCACGTACACACACACACACACACACGTTCGGCTCTGGTTCAGGGGTTATTTATTTGGCCTGGTTTCTAATGCATGCAGCAGACAGGTTTAAAGGCCCTGGCAGGTCCACATGGTAAAATTACAGCAGCCATGAAAAGATTGGGTTTCCTGCTCCTCTGAGAGCAGCTAATGAACCCACATATCTGGCACATCAAACACTCAACACACACACACATACATGCAGCCCTTTCCCCTTGTATGATGCCACACCACAACCACCGCTCAGAACTTTCTCCACTTCTTTACCAACCATGTCTTTTTCCAGCCTCTGTCTCCAGTTCAGTCCACATCACCCTCCCCCACCCGAACCTTTTACACCCGGTCTTCCCAGAATGCCCTTGTCAGCCTAACAGATGTTCCCGCAGCCCCGACGAGTCACGTGCCCAAATAAAAGCCAGAGGACGCACTCTTTATATTCAGCCGGTGGCCGCTAATGAAAACACTGTCAAACAACAGGAAGACAGAGTGGATATTATAGACTTTATTTATGCTGCTGTGCATAAATTCAGTTGAATCTGGTGAGGGATTGTACACAGAGTCACTGCCACTGTGAGACTCCAACTTCATGAACTTGTCCTTGTTGTATCACTGTATGTATACCGGTTACATCCTGTTTGATGATGATATCTGTGCAAACCTCTAATGCAGTGATATCTGAACTGAAGAGGCCACAGATCAGCTGGAGATTTATCATTGAAAGGAACAATGTGTAGGATTTAGTGTCATTTAGAGGTGAGGGTCCAGGAAGGAACCATGGACTGTATAGAAATGGACGAAGCTAACGTGACACCTGTTGGTTTGTGGACTTTTTATGCCAAGAATTTGTTAGTTGAACGTCGCTATGTTGGTTTTTGGAGCCAGAAGCGGCCGTATTTGGATATGAAGGGAGGAGTGAGGTGCCGGGTCTGACCCTTGAACCCACTAGCGTAGCATCATGGGTATAGGCCCCACCCCTGCCTGAAACACAAGCGCAAGTCGTGCATGTTATATGAAGGCACGTACACACACACACACACACGCACAGCCACTCAAGAGAGGCTAGGCTAATGCTAAACGTTATGATTTTTTTCTCGTTAATTTTCATCCACTTGCTTTTTTTTTCTTGCTGAAATGAGAAACAACTCACCCCACACCATCGCGACTCATCATGACTGACAGGTATCAACATGATGGGACAAACGATCTTTTCCTCCTCCCATACCAGCCACTCAGCGTCACCTTACCGACCCGCCCCCCAAGCTATTCTGTTCACAGTAACAGGACCTGTGGCAATTCTGGACAGCTGCTTTTTTTTTCCTTACATCATGGGCCCCTGACGGCGTCTGGGCCCCGGCACAGCAGCACCGGTTGCACCGTCCATATTTATGCCACTGCTTGAACCCAAGAACACTGTCCAATGTGGATGAGACTGGAGTTCATGTCCAATCTCTTTGTAGACCAGACCTGTCAATCAAACTAACCACGCCCCTAAATCTTCATATTCTCTCAGGCTAATACCTCGAGTCCCACTTGTCTCATCTATTTCTATATACAGTCTATGATAACAGAGTTTCAGGGTGGGGGTTGGGCGTCATATGCTCTCTTAACCTCCTGAGAACCAAGGGAAGGGTCCTACAATTTCTGTTTTTATGTGATTTCCTATCTATTTGGGCCTAAAAAAACCACCTTACAATTTGAATTTTTTTAAATATATTTTTTATTTTAATTTCACTGCGTGTCCATTGTAGAGGACAACAGGACGATATCTGCGTGAAAATAGAGCTGAATTCAGAAAGTGAGAAAAAGGAGCAGAGTTTAAACGACATTGCGACGGCAGTGGTTCAGTGGTAGAGCGGCTGTCTACCAACCGAAGGGTCGGTGGTTAAATTCCTGCTCCTCCCTTGCTGTCGGTGTGTCCTTGGGCAAGACACTTTACCCACCTTTGCGTTGAATGAATGGTTTGGTGGTGGTTGGAGGGGCCACAGGCGCAGACTGGCAGCCACGCCTCCTTCAGTCTGCCCCAGTGGCTATTTAGTTTACCACCACCGGTATGAATGAATAATGGTCTCTGTAAAGCGCTTTGAGTGTCTAGAAAAAGGTTTTCATCTCTGAAAAAGGTTTATGAATGTAAAACCTTAGACATGGTTGCATTGGTCAGTGTCTCCATTTGTCTCCTCTGCATCAAAATATGAAGCGAAGGTTCTCACGTCTCAGCTGTGTTCAGCATCCTGAGGCAATTTTCTTTCTTTCTTTCTTTCTTTCTTTCTTTCTTTCTTTCTTTCTTTCTGTTTTGATGCCTCTCTGGACGTTTCAGACAATTAGCAGCACAGAGGGGATGTTCACAGAGCTGCTGGTTT